>CM024757.1:29969851-30067492 GCA_014218235.1 Colocasia esculenta | reverse complement strand
TGATGTGCACGAGTCTTATTTTCAATGATGAGAACGTGTATATCTACTCAAAGTCTTGAATTGTCCCGTTTTGGACAATCTGTGAATGTTTGATCGCAGTTAGGTGGTCATTTACTATGTGTTTGTATCGTAGAATAGTTGATCATGTGGTGTTCGTGGAGTTTAGGGTCGGAGTTGAGAATTTCATTCAGTTTGCATTGGGGAATCCAAATGTAGCAGTGGACAGCGAAGGTGGCATCCAATGTCCTTGTATGATTTGTAAAAATTTGAAGTGGAATTCACCATGGGAGGTTCAACGCCATTTATACAGAAAAGGGTTTGTTGAAGGTTATATGAATTGACATGTCATGGTGAGGAGCTCTGGTCGCACGAGCCTAGTAATGTGGAGGCACAAGTACATACATGGATATGGTTGTAGATGTTGCTGGTCCGACATTCAGTGTACATAAGGATTCTGTATATGCTGAAGGCGTTTGAACAAGGGAGCCGAAAGATTCTATCAGTTACTTAAGGATGCTGATGAGCCATTGTGGGATGGTTGTCAAAAACACACTCGGTTGTCAGCGGTGTCACAGTTGCTGAACTTGAAATCTGAATTTCATATAAGTGAGAATTACTTTGATCGTCTCCTCCTCATCATCAAGAGCATGTTACCTCCAGATGAGAAGTTGCCTCCAATTTTTATCGTGCCAAGAAGATGGTCAATGATTTAGGACTTGGATATGTGAAAATAGATGCATGTCCTAATCATTGTATGTTGTATGACCAAGAGGATGCAGATAAGATATCATGTTCAGTTTGCCATCATGATAGGTTTAAACCTAAAAGAGGGGCCAATTCTAGGGGAAAGGATATACCTTATGCGTCATTGCGATATTTCCCCCTTACACCCAGACTGCAGTGGATGTATATGTCTTCAAAGACAGCTCGACATATGAGGTGGCACACAGAAAGAGTACGTCGGGACGGAGATATTATGACTCATCCTGCAGATGGCAAAGCTTGGACTCATTTCAACCATGTTTATCCTATCTTCTCAAGGGAGTCGCGTAATGTGAGGCTTGGTTTGTGCACTGACGGATTCAATCCATTTGGAGGTTCATTGGCTTCCAACTCCAGCTGGCCAGCGTTCGTGACACCATACAACCTTCCTCCGAGCATGTGCATGAAGCGAGAGAATTTCTTCCTGTCCTTATTGATTCCTGGTCCGAAAAGTCCTACAAAAAATATAGACATCTATCTCAGACCTTTGATTGATGAATTGAAATTATTATGGACTGAGGGGGTCAATACTTATGATGCATCTAGAAAGCAAAATTTCACCATGAGGGCAACATTGATGTGGACTATAAGTGATTTTTCTGCATATGGAATGCTATCTGGTTGGAGCACACATGGGAGGCTAGCATGTCCTTACTATATGGATATACCAAATCATTTGTACTTAAACATGGTGGGAAGTCCTACTGGTTTGATTGTCATCGACAGTGTTTAGCAGCTGATCACCCTTTCAGAAGACAAAAAGATGCATTCCTAAAGAACAGAATGGAACGAGATGAAGTTATATTCGAGAGGTTGTCCGGTCATCATATGGCAACACATGTAGAAAATTTGCCAGATATCACACAACAGATGGACAATACCTACACCTTTTAGGTTTTGGGAAGAAGCACAACTGGGTGAAGAGAAGCATTTTATGGGAGCTACCTTATTGGTCGACTTCTTGTGTGGCACAATCTAGACGTGATGCATATCGAGAAAAATGTCTTTGATAATGTGTTCAACACTGTTATGGACATAAAAGGTAAAACAAAGGACAATGGCAATGCACGTTTGGACTTGTCCATGCTCTGTAAACGTCAAGAGTTAGAACTTGATGAAGTACATGGGTAATCAATTAAACCAAAAGCAGTTTATGTGCTTAGAGGAGGACAAGTAAAGGAAGTGTGTCAGTGGCTGAAACAGTTGAGATTTCCTACGGTTATGTGTCTAATATTGCTCGTTCTGTCAATGTCAGTGAGGGAAAGATATATGGAATGAAGAGTCACGACTGCATGTGTTCATGCAAAGGTGCTACCTATTGCATTTCGTGACATGTTTCCAAAGCCTCTATGGGGAGCATTGTCTAAGATGAGTCGATTTTTTACGATTTTGTGTGCATCAGAACTCAGGCTTCAGGATGTGCAAACTATCGAACAGAATGTCGTCACCATCGTATGCAAGTGGAGAAGATATTTCTGCCTGCATTCTTCGATTCGATAGAGCATTTACTCGTACATCTACCATATGAAGCTAAAGTCGGAAGGCCAGTACAATATAGATGGATGTATCCATTTGAGAGGTATATGCAAATATTAACTTTTTTCTTCTTAGAATAGCACCTTACATATGATACATTTCCTAATTGTCTTGTACATTGTTGATGTAGGTGTATGCATGACCTCAAAATGAAAGTCTGAAATAAAGTAAAAGTGGAGGGTTCTATTGTTGAGGCATACATTATGGAGGAAATCTCAAACTTTTCTTTGATATACTTTGAAGCAGACATTCAAACTCGCCGTACTCAACCTCCACGTAATGATGATGGGGGGGAATCTATGTGTTCAGATCGACTCTCCATATTTAATCATCCTGGACGTGCCTTCGGATGTTCTTCAAATCGAATGCTGGATGACAGAGAGTTATGCGTCGCAGAGATATATATTCTTTTAAATTGTGCTGAGCTAGAGTGTTATGTTGAGTAAGTGTTAAACTCACAATTTATTGTGTATGTAACTTCTTTGACCTTATTCTAGCTATTGAAGGTGGTCTTCTATTCATATTGCAGACAATTTGATTCAGAAGTATTCAAAGAAATCCACATCTCACTGATTATGAGGTTGAAAAAGAACGAGAGAAGTCATTGGCCTTATGGCTAAGAAAACGTGTAAGTGTACATGGTCAAAGAGTATTCAAGAAACGTTATGTTCATTTTTTAACTAGTCTTCTCTATACGCAGGTTGAACAATGTTTAATTACTAATCAAAGAGTTCGTCAGATAGCCTATGGCCCATCGAAAATTGCACAGAACTATCCTGGATTTATTGTGAATGGGTATAGATTTCATACAAAAGACTATAGGCAGAGTAAATCTACCATGAAGAGTGGCGTATATGTTAAAGGAAGTACATACAATGAAAGTGAATATGACTACTATGGTATTGTAGAGAAGATCTTACAGTTGTAATATTTAGGACAAGACAACCATATATTCTTGTTCAAGTGTCATTGGTTTGATCCGAATTCCATTCGAAATGACACAATGCATGGGATTGTCGAGCTTAAACATAAGTCGAAATTGAATACGTATGAGCCATTCATTTTAGCCTCACAAGCCCAGCAGGTGTACTATACAATCTATCCATCATCTACAAACAAAGAACAAAATGATTGGTGGGTAGTTTGCAGAGTTAAGTCGAGACTATTCTCTGATTATGAATTGGACATGACCGATCAGACACCTGAAGAGGTCAATGCAGAATTCTTTCAAGAAGACTTGGTTGAAAATGTAGAGTTGGCAACTCATATTGGAGAAGACGAATCTGAAGCGCCAATTTCCTTGTCTCAAGGAAATGAGGTCGAAGAAGTTGATCCACGTGAGATAAAAGGGAGTAGTGGATAGCGAACGGATGTTGAATGTGAAAGTTCTGATGAGGAGGAGGAATATACCAGTGATGAATGTGAAGATGATGATGAAGATGGGACTGAATTAGATATATCATCATCATCTGAGGAGAAAATGGATATCATTAAAAATGGGTAGAATTGTTTCACATCTATTTAGTATATTTAAAGTAGCCCACTTTCAATATAAACAATTGACTGATGAACATTAATTTTTTATGTTCCCTATGAAGATATGGTGCATGGAGCACGATCGGGCTCCAGTGGTGGGAGGAGCAGCCGTGGGAGGGGTTTGTTCCAGGCATCAGGTATGTATATTTTTCTATTGTATTTTTCTTTATGTATTATTTACACATATTATTAATGTCATTTAAATTGTTACAGCTTCTGGTTCTTCGTCTGTCCCTCCTCCTCTACCAGCAGGTATGTATATTTAAAGTTCTACTTTCATTGTGCATTGATCCTTATGCCATAAAATTCTTACAGGTTTGGGTGAGTTTACCCTCCTCATCCTACAATACCAGGTTTGTACATTTCAATTTGCAAGTATTTGTATAGTCATTATTTATACAAATTATTAATGTCATATATTCTTGTTACAGTTGCTGGTCCTCCTCTTTGTCTCCTCCTATAGCAGTAGGTATGTATATTTAAAGTTCTACTTCATTGTGCATTGATCCTTATGCCAAAAATTTTTACAGGTTCGGGTGAGCTTACACAACTTCATTATTTATGCCATATATTCTTGTTACAACTGCTGGTCCTTCCTCTCTGTCTCCTCCTGTAGCAGCAGGTATGTATATTAAAGTTCTACTTTCATTGTGCATTTATTATTATGCCATTAAAATGTTACAAGCTCGAGTCAGTCTACACCTTCTCCTCATACAATCGGAGGTATGTATATTTAAATTTCAGGGTATTTGTATAGTCATTATTTATATTCTTGTACATTACTTATGTCGTCGTGCATTTTTTTCCAGGTCCGGTGCTAGAGGATGTTGTTAGTCTCCAAGGGGGGAGGCAGTTTTTATGACAGCACTCTACGGGAGGTGTGGATCAATGGGTGCGTAATAAACTTTGATGTATCTTTTATTAAGGATGTATATTTAGTTCATAAATTCATACTAACAAGTTACATAATTACAGTGATAAAATAGTGCCCGCCCAAGTGTCTCAATTCATCACAAGAACAATTCTGGCACACTTTCCTGGGCCTATTCATAGATTCAATGATTTCTCGATGGAGGTCTAGGAGTTGTTGTATCAAATGTTCATGGTATGTAATTTATTATTATAATTTATTTATTTTCTTATCTACATTCAGAAACTAAATCTTATCTGTACAGAGCAATCATCGATTCACGCGTCGTTCGGACGAGGCGTGGTCTCGATTAGTATGGATGACCACCGCCCGATCAAATTTTAAGCATTTGTTGTATAATGCGAGAAAAAATACAGAGAAAGTTTGTCAGAGTGCAGACCCGACTCTTTGGAGGGAGTGCGCACCGACGTGGATGATGAGACTACTGGGAAAGTCTGTGCAACATATGGGCTACAAAGAAATGGCAACAAACTCCACAACAATGAAAGTGAATTGGGCGGCCAATCCAGAGGCCAACATGCATACAAGTGGTCAGTCTCCTTTGCGACCCATCAGTCTAGATTGGTAGTCATGTCCATTTGTGATATATTTTATTCATAGAGGTACTCATTTATGTCATGTTTTTTTTTGAAATAGGAAAAGGAGCTAAAATGGCCTCCGACATTTCAGGAGGTGTTTGATAAGACACATAAGAAAAAGGGGACAAATCAGTACATTAGCGATAGAGCCCGAGAGGTTGCGGTAAGTATTTACAGTCTATTCACTATTTATTTTTTCTCGTTACAGATTAATAATACATTGTCAATTGTATTTTTTACAGGAGTCATATAGCCAACAGATGACAGAGAAGTACGCCGGGGAGGAGGAGCAGCTGCAGTTAGATCCTGAGGTATGAGTTACGGTATCTGGTGCCCCAAATAAAGGCCATGTGTATGTTTTGGGCACAGTAAGGACACAAGTAGGGTGTTCTATGGCACCTCGAGTTCAGCCTCACATACGAGTGCATTCACCACAGCTGGTGCTCCAAGTACTTCTCCCAGTGAGATGAGGGGCTTCATTTGAGATGAGATATCTGGTTTGGAGTCTCATCTAGCCCAGACGATGGAGTCTCATCTAGGTCTTGTCTAGGCCCAGCTCTCTCAGGCCCTCTCCAGGCTATCTCACAGGCCCTCTTCCAGGTCAGCATTCCTTCTCAGGCAGCACCATCAACATCAGCACGAGCCCCTCATATGAGTAAATTAATTTATTTTAGCTTTTCTATTTTAACAGTCAATTTTAGTTTTGTTTTCTTTAAAAAGGAAGAACTTAGCTAGGATTGGAGGTCCAAAATTCGACTGTAGAACTAACGGAGTTCAATTCCAACACCCGGTTTGAGCTCGACGCTCAAATTTACATTAAGCAAGTTAGTTTAGTTTAAAAATGAAGAACTTAGGTTTGGAGGTCCAAAATTCGAAATACTCATCCGATTGCCCTCCGGTTTTTTCCAGCACGGCCAGGGTGATGGTTGTGACTTGTGGAAACTGACGGAGTTCAATTTAGACTCCCGGTTTGAGCTTGAGGCTCAAATTTACATTAAGCAAGTTAGTTTAGTTTAAAAATGAAGAACTTAGGTATGGGGCTCCAAAATTCAAAATACTAATTCGATTGGACTCCGGTTTTTTCCAGCACGGCCAGGGTGGCGGTCGTGACTTGTGGAAACTGACGGAGTTCATTCTGACTCCCGGTTTAAGCTCGACGCTCAAATTTACATTAAGCAAGTTATTTAGTTTAAAAATGAAGAACTTAGGTTTGTGAGTCCAAAATTTTAAATACTAATCCGATTGGCCTCCAGTTTTTTCCAGTACGGCCAGGGCAATGGTTGTGACTTGTGGAAATTCACGGAGTTCAATTTACAGTCTCGATTTGAGCTCGACGCTCAAATTTACATTAGCAAGTTAGTTTAGTTTAAAAATGAAGAACTTATGTTTGGGGGTCGAAAATTCGAAATACTCATCCGCTTGGCCTCCAGTTTTTTCTAGCACGGCCAGGGTGATGGTTGTGACTTGTGGAAACTGACAGAGTTCAATTTAGACTCCTAGTTTGAGCTCGACGCTCATATTATATTAACAAGTTAGTTTAATTTAAAATTGAAGAACTTAGGTTTAGGGGTCTAAAATTTGAAATACTCATCCGATTGGACTCTGGTTTTTTCCAGCATGGCCAGGATGATGGTCATGACTTGTGGAAACAGACAGAGTTCAATTCCGACTCCCAGTTTGAGCTCGACGATAAAATTTACATTAAGAAGTTAGTTTAGTTTAAAAATGAAAAACTTAGGTTTGGGGGTCCAAAATTTGAAATACTCATCCGATTGGCCTCCGGTTTTTTCCAGCACGGCCAGGGTGATGGTTGTGACTTGTGGAAACTGACGAAGTTCAATTCCGACTCCCAGTTTGAGCTCGACGCTAAAATTTACATTAAGGAAGTTAGTTTAGTTTAAAAATGAAAAACTTAGGTTTGGGGGTCCAAAATTTGAAATACTCATCCGATTGGCCTCCGGTTTTTTCCAGCACGGCCAGGGTGATGGTTGTGACTTGTGGAAACTGACGGAGTTCAATTTAGACTCCCGGCTTGAGCTTGACGCTCAAATTTACATTGAGCAAGTTAGTTTAGTTTCAAAATGAAGAACTTAGGTTTGGGGGTCCAAAATTTGAAATACTAATCCGATTGGCCTCCGGTTTTTTCCAGCACGGCCAGGGCAATGGTCGTGACTTGTAGAAACTGACGGAGTTCAATTTAGATTCCCGGTTTGAGCTCGACGCTCAAATTTATATTAAGCAAGTTAGTTTAGTTTGAAAATGAAGAACTTAGATTTGAGGGTCCAAAATTTGAAATACTCATCCGATTGGCCTCCGATTTTTTCCAGTACGGCCAAGGTGATGGTGGTGACTTGTGGAAATGACAGAGTTCAATTTAGACTCCCGATTTGAGCTTGATGCTCAAATTTACATTAAGCAAGTTAGTTTAGTTTAAAAATGAAGAACTTAGGTTTGGGGGTCCAAAATTCAAAATACTCATCCGATTGGACTCCAATTTTTTTCAGCACGGCCAGGGTGATGGTCGTGACTTTTGGAAACTGACGGAGTTCAATTCTGACTCCCGGTTTGAGCTCGACGCTCAAATTTACATTAAGCAAGTTAGTTTAGATTAAAAATGAAGAACTTAGGTTTGGGGGTCCAAAATTCGAATACTAATCCTATTGGCCTCCAGTTTTTTCCAGCACGGCCAGGGCAATGGTTGTGATTTGTGGAAACTGACGGAGTTCAATCTAGACTCCCAGTTTAAGCTCGACGCTCAAATTTACATTAAGCAAGTTAGTTTAGTTAAAAATGAAGAACTTAGGTTTGGGGGTCCAAAATTCGAAATACTCATTCGATTGGACTCCGGTTTTTTCCAGCACAACCAGAGTGATGGTCGTGACTTATGGAAACTGATGGTGTTCAATTCGGACTCCCGGTTTGAGCTCGATGCTCAAATTCATCTTAAGTGTGACCAAAATAGTGACCGAAAGTGAGTGAATAAAAATCTATAAATTTAAATAATTTATTGCTTATAATAGTATTTTATTTTAAATTATTATTGTTATATATGTATTATAGGTTCCTTCCTCGGGTGGCATGGGAGGAGACGAGCACGAGGATGAGCACGAGGACGAGGATTCATGAGATTTTATTTCATTATTATTATTGTTGTTGAGATTTTATTATTGTGGCGTTGTGGACTTTTATTATTGTTGTGGACATTTTATTATTGTTGTGTTGTGGACATTTTTTTATTATCGTGAATATTTTATTATTATTGTCTTGTGGACATTTTATTATTGTTGTATTATGGATATTTTATTATTGTTGTCTTGTGGACATTAGTATTGTTGTGGACATTTTATATTGTGGCGTTGTGGACATTTTATTATTGTTGTTGTGGACATTTTTTTATTATCGTGGATATTTTATTATTGTTGTCTTATGGACATTTTATTATTGTTGTGTTGTGGATATTTTATTATTGTTGTCTTATGGACATTTAGTATTGTTGTGGACATTGTTATATTTAAACAGGTTATTTTGCTAAAAATGTATATAAATTTAAAAAATAGAGATCGATTAGTGACCGAATTAATTCGGTCACTGTTCGGTCCCTAAAACAGCGACCAATTTGTGACTGGGACAAGTCTGTCGCTATGAGAGACTTACATGGATCAATCCCAAATCAGTCACTGTTTTTGGGACCGAACAGTGACCGAATTATTTCGGTCACTAATAGTGACTGATTTAATTCAGTCACTAATTGGTCACTAAATTAGTGACTGATTTAATTCTGTCACTAATTCGGTCACTAAATTAGTGACTGAAAATCGGTCACTAATCGGTGACTATTTAGTGACCGATTTTTTCGGTCGCTGATAACTACATCCAGCGACTGAAGGATTTCGGTCACAGATTTGTGACCAGAAATTCTTCACCGACATTTTTGGTCTCTATTCGGTCCCTATTCGATCTCTGGTAAGTTTAGTGACCGAATAGAGATCAAAAATGTCGGTCTCTAAATGCGCTTTTCCTTGTAGTGATAATATCCGTATCCGAATCCACTTCGTCGAATATCCGTTAAATGAATACATATATGCTTAATCAGATACGAATCTGAATCGGATCTGGATAATTTACAGCCCTAGATTCACCTACATCAGATGCACGACCTTTAGAGCCATGCGCAGGCACGCCACAGTAGTCAGATGATGCAGGACCACCTCAGTTTTTTCCAAATGTTATGACATTTTCACAGCATGGTATGTATCACATAGGAGCTTCATAAATACTAACATATGAGGTGATGCCAGATGAGATAAACACATTCACAGCCACCATAGTCTACATTAGGTACATATCGTCGCCAGCGACGTCACAGAGGTTTGAGTAGCACACTACCACAGTAGAGTCAGTCTGATCTACTAGGGGAGACATGAGGCAGTATATCAGAGGACATGGATTTTGAGACAGCACAATCAGAGCCATGTGATGCTATCTTAGTGCATGAGGCACAGTCACAATCGGAGACAGAGGTTGATGCTCAGGGTGAGACACAGGAGCAGTGCCACAGTCGTGGTTGTGGTCGAGGTCGAGCATTTAGAAAGGGAAAGAAGATATGGTTCCATAGTTCTTTTGAGATATATTATGTACTTGATATTTTTTAGTTGTGTTTTTCGTGTACATATGCTATTTTGATGTATTTATGATTTAGAGATGATGTATATGTGACTTAGACATATTATGTTTGTTTAGGTTTTGAAGTCTGATATTAGCTGGCCGGAGCAGTATCATTGGATGACATTCAAATATTTTGGCTATTAATCTAGCGTTTCTTATGGTCCTAGTTTCTTGCTCCAACCCCACATAATTGTTACTTTTGTTACTTTATACATAAACTAGGCCTAGCCCTTTATTTAAGAAAAGAGAAATGAGCTTTGCGTGAAAGGGGCCGTGCCCCTCCACTGCGCGCCGCGTGGAGGGGGCGGCCCCAGGTGCATTTAATGCACCGTTGTTTTTATTTTTTAACGTTAAAACATGCACGCAAATAGCTGGTAGTGCACACAAATGATACATTAGTGCACACAAATAGCACATTAGTGCACACAAATAGTATATTAGTATATTAGTGCACTAATATACTATTTGTGTGCACTAATGTGCTATTTGTGTGCACTAACAGACTATTTGTGTGCACTACCAGGCTATTTGTGTGCATGTTTTAACGTTAATAATAATAATAAAAATGGTGCATTAAATGCACCTAGGGCCGCCCCCTCCACGTGGCGCGCAGTGGAGGGGCACGGCCCCTCCACGTAATGCTATGCTCCCGGCTAGCCGAGAGCATATCATTACTGTTAAGAAAAACACAAAATACCAACCTGTCTGCCCTGCGTTTGCACATTCTATTAAAAGCAATCGACTGCTCCTCCGCCCAGACGGTCGACCGCTCCTCCTGTGTAACACCCCGGAAATTCGGTAATTGGAAAATTAGAAATAAATCGAAAACGATAAAATCAATATTTGTGAAATAGCAAAAATGCACGTGTCATTATCATACATACAAAAACCCATTAGAAAATTTCACAAAAAACGTAGTTCAACTCTAAATAATACCACCTAATGACCCACAGAGAAATTCGTGCAAGGGAAAATCGGATGGTCCAAGTTTAAGGCGTTTTGCGACTGAGTATCGTAATCAGGGGATAAGTCAGGAATCATTATCACACATACTTAGATGAGTCAGAAAATTAAATAAAAATCATAGATGGACTTCAAATAATATCCTCTAATGATCCATCAAGAATTTTGGGTCAATAAAAGTCATTTGGGATATATATTTAAGAGTTAGTGTGACTTCTTATCGTAATTAGGAAATAAGTTGGACAACCCATTATTAGGTGTATAAAATGAGATCATAAACTAAATGAAATTTATGGTGGACTCCAAACAATATGAGGGGATAGTCCATAAAAGAAATCGGATCATGGACAACTTATGTCACATGAACAAATTCAAGTATGAAATTAGTAAATAAATAACTTCCGTATTATCGGAATGATAGAACTACGTACCACCATCGTACGTGAGAAAACACATCGGAAAATTCCGTAAAAATTATAAACCAACCCTAATATTATCCCTAAGCGTTCCACGAAGGAATTCGTGCAACGGAAAAATCTGATTGGCCAAGTATATGTCACACATGACCAAGTCCCCGAATTAGGAAACTAAGTCGGAAAATTGTTACACGGAAAAATAACCCAACCATAAATTAAATAAACATGTTGGAGAGACTTAAAACATTATGTATTTATAATCCATTAACAAGATTGGGCCAATGGAGCACATTTGGCCCAAGGATAAAAATTGGGACAAGAAAATACCAAAAAATTCGTGTATGTAATTAGGCAATAATTAGGGAGGGCCATTTAGGGTTAAAATTAGGGTGATTAGTCATGTAAGGTAAGCCAAAACCGAACCCACCCTAAGAGGTGGTTTCATAAACCTTTGCTACCTCTTTGGGTGAGAGAATCCCAGATTTCTGGAAAGTAGGAAACATAATTCGCAGCCCCTTTCCTAGTCCCGTTAGGACTTGTAAATACACCCTAAAACTATAAGAACTTGTCCTTAAACTCTTGGGGAAGGTTTAGCAACAAGTTGGGGTCGTGAGCAGCAAGTTTGGAGCGCTGGGGAAGAGGAGGACGGCTGGGGAAAACTTACTCTTCCTCAACCTCGCTCTGCATCAACCAGAAATCTGCAGAGAGTTATTAGCATTCCAAGGTAGGTGTTCTCAGGCCCAGATTAAAGAAAAACCACACCATCATGTAGATCTTTGAATCTAGGTTCATTTGCACTTGGTTTGACTAATTTTCATGGAGTACACATTGTGTATTCGTAGTTCCCCTAAGTCACGCACAGTTAGGGCTTTTCCCGTTCTTCATATCATGCACATGATTCAAGATCGAATTAGACTAACTTCCTTCACAAAAGTTCTTCTACTTGTAGTCACGATCATCTTTTATGTTGGACATTTTATCCAAAAATCTATAGTTAGGGAGTTATAATCATGGTAAGAGAGTCGCTGCATGATACTGCGATTTCGGGATGCACTTAGCTTATGTTCGTCATATGTTTTTCGGGATTCAGACCGAATTAGATCATACCCCCAACATCAAAGTTCTTCTACTAGTTGTCCTAATCATATTTGTGTGTTGAACATTTGTCTAAATATTATTCGTTAGAGATTTATAAGCAGGGTAAGTAAATTGCTGCATGAGATGTGTTTTCGAGTTACACTTGACCTATATGTTTTTTCTGGGAGGGCCTCTAGTGTCGACACTACTTAATCTAGTGTCGACACACTGTCCCAAATCAACCAAAAGGTGTTCTGGAAAGGCCTCTAGTGTCGACACTACTTGATCTAGTGTCGACACACTGTCCCATACTGGCACACAGGTTTTCTGGGAAGGTCTCTAGTGTCGACACTACTTGATCTAGTGTCGACACTACTTGACCAGTTCTGCATTATTTTGCTTGTGTTTGAAGCATTGTGTCGACACCAGTAAGGGGTGTGTCGACACTACCCTTGCAAAAAAATTGCATATCTTGGGTCTGATCATTACATGATGTCTACTAGCATGTGCATGATGTTATATAGTATGCATGGACCTAATAGAAATCAACCCATTGAAGAAAATGGTAATGATACGAATATGATTCTAATGTGTAATTGTGATTGTCCTTATATTCATTAGATTATCTTGTGATCTTTCCTATTGTTAATTGATATGATAAGAATATGATGTGAATATGGGGATGAATACATGTTAGTATGGACTTGTTAGTGAAGTTAATATCACGATTTGCATATGAGTTTCAATAGTTACATGCTTTCCGGTGTTCAATTAATAATTGTCCATATGCATACATGCTAGGAAAGATCCGTAACTCGTCACTTATACATTTGCACGATTAGGCATACCCTTCTTGGGGAATTGAGAGCTCTCTGCCGGTTATTCTAAATTGGTAGACTAGCGATCTTTTCCTTAAGACCTCCGTAAGTCTCCGCTCTCTATGGATTCCCACATAGAGGCCGAGCTGATTGTACCATGAAGTACCTGGAGATAGAAAGCACATGTTCTGCATACGATCTGTCTTTAGAAACATCCTCATGTCAAGACATTAACGAATTATGAAACATAAGATACGTCGTTATACTGCCCTTTTGTTCTCTTGAGCTAATTGTCATACATTGACTCTATGAATGATCGTGTTCCTTTTACTATGAGCTGTCATTGAAACTCTGTGGCCATAATATGAATATGTTTGTTCAGCACAATAGGGACTTCGGTCCATTTGACTAATGCCTGTGCAAAAAAAGGGGCCTAGTCGGTCTTGGGGAGGAGCGCCCCAACGTACTTATTAAACGAGGGAGTATGAACTATGGTGCTTGGCAAAGCACAACGAATAAGCAAGATTAGTGGAAATGTGCCTTCGTTTGATATGATAAGTTTGATTTGATCTGATATGATAAGATTTGATATGATACGTCTGTTCACGTGAATACGTGATATCTGTGAATATGGCCAGTCTCTTTTGATATGATTCTACTCTTGAAATATCTGTCCATTGTATATGCAATTCGATATTTGATTTGATATGTCATCCGTTCTATTCCTTACTTAACTGTTAGAAAAGCATGCATTGTCATCATATTCATGTGCATATCTGCCTATTTAAAATGTTAATCATGTATATTAGTGTCCAGACAATATTGAGATGTAAATCCTACTGAGCTAGTTTGCTCACCCCTATCATCCTGCCCTTTTCAGGTAGTGATGAGGAACTAGAGGAGTCGGATGGGGCAGGGCAAGAGTGATGAGCACCCGCCATATGAGTAGTTGACAGTTTAGGAGTAGATATTTGAGTAGTCTATGTAATAGTGAAACTTTTCTGGAAGTTTTATTTGAATAATGGACCCTTTAGCTGGTTCTTTCTATGTAAGGTTATAATTAGTTGAATGAAAGGGATAAAGTATATTTTTGGTGACCATACTATAGTCTCAAATGTGTCCTTTTGTTCAATTGTGACTCTGCGTTATCAACTGTGATACGTCTATTTTTATCGTTCACGTCCCCGGTATTTATTCCGCTGCTAAATATCGGGGCGTGACAGTTGGTATCAGAGCTAAACCTTAGGGTCAAGGGAATAGGAATATAGAATGAAAGTAGATCACACGAGTCAAATATGTCATACCTAATGTGACCTTGGGTTGAGCATGGGCTTCCCTAAGTCCTAGGCAATCAGGAATGATAGGATAAGTGTCATTATAACCTTCAGCTTGTGTCAAGAACTTTGTACCTACCTAGTGAGATTGGGTAGAAACTTGGGCTTAGTCCAAAATTTTATTAGTAACTAAATATTGTAAGTTACAAGGCATTAACAAGGAGTAAAGAAGACTGACTGTGTGATAATTTATTTGAAGGAACTTAAATAAACAGCAATGGAGGATATACCTACACCATCTAAGGACGGACAGAGATCAGTTCAAAGATTAACAAAGCACTCCGACAAGCTGCTCAACTGTTAGAGGATGACTAATAATGGCTAAGGGAGATACAAATGGAAAGGAAAGGTCTAAGGAGGACCAAGGAGTTGGCGAAACTAATAAGAAAGAGCAAATTAATTACAACCACAAGAAACTCCAAACCTATAGCCATAGAGAAACGGCCCAACAACAGTAACAGATCGCACAAGAGAAAGAAGTGCAAGAAGTGCAATAGGAAACTAGTTTACGCTCCTGCAGAAAGATGTCAGCATTGCAACAGAATAAATCATCGGTCCAAGAGTGCTGGAAATTTCAGGGCAAGTGTTTCTGTTGTGGCAGCCAAGACCATAAGGTTAAGGATTGCCCTAATGAGAAATCAAGTTCAGGGAATAAATGGCAGAACAAACCAAGGAATGAGGTATGAGAGAGATATTCTTTCTAACTCGCTTTTATTTGACCTTGAAGTTACATCACCAATCAATCATTATATTATTAGCAATTCACATTTGATTCTCTGTGAGTCCAGCCTGTAAAACATGAATTTGGGGACCAAATTCTTTTAAGTGGGGGGAGGATGTAACACCCCGGAAATTCGGTAATTGGAAAATTAGAAATAAATCGAAAACGATAAAATCAATATTGTGAAATAGCAAAAATGCACGTGTCATATCATCATACAAAAACCCATTAAAAAATTTCACAAAAAATGTAGTTCAACTCTAAATAATACACCTAATGACCCACAGAGAAATTCGTGCAAGGGAAAATCGGATGGTCCAAGTTTAAGGCATTTTACGACTGAGTATCGTAATCAGGGGATAAGTCAGGAAATCATTATCACACATACTTAGATGAGTCAGAAAATTAAATAAAATCATAGATGGACTTCAAATAATATGCTCTAATGATCCATCAAGAATTTTGGGTCAATAAAAGTCATTTGGGATATATTTAAGAGTTAGTGTGACTTCTTATCGTAATTAGGAAATAAGTCGGACAACCCATTATTAGGTGTATAAAATGAGATCATAAAACTAAATGAAAAATTTATGGTGGACTCCAAACATATGAGGGGATAGTCCATAAAAGAAAGGATCAATGGACAACTTATGTCACATGAACAAATTCAAGTATGAAATTAGTAAATAAATAACTTCCGTATTATCGGAATGATATAGAACTTACGTACCACCATCGTACGTGAGAAAACACATCGGAAAATTCCGTAAAAATTATAACCAACCCTAAATATTATCCTTAAGCATTCCACGAAGGAATTCGTGCAACGGAAAAATCTGATTGGCCGAGTATATGTCACACGTGACCAAGTCACCCGAATTAGGAAACTAAGTCGGAAAATTGTTACACGGAAAAATAACCAACCATAAATTAAATAAACATGTTGGAGAGACTTAAAATATTATGTATTTATAACCCATTAACAAGATTGGGCCAATGGAGCACATTTGGCCCAAGGATAAAAATTGGGACAAAGAAATACCCAGAAATTCGTGTATGTAATTATGCAATAATTAGGGAGGGCAATTTAGGGTTAAAATTAGGGTGATTAGTCATGTAAGGTAAGTCAAAACCGAACCCAACCCTAAGAGTGGTTTCCTAAACCTTTGCTACCTCCTTTGGGTGAGAGAATCCCAGATTTCTTGGAAAGTAGGAAACAGAATTTGCAGCCCATTCCTAGTCCCGTTAGGACGTGTAAATACACCCTAAAACTATAAGAACTTGTCCTTAAACTCTTGGGGAGGTTTAACAACAAGTTGGGGTCGTGAGCAGCAAGTTTGGAGCGCTGGGGAAGAGGAGGACAGCTGGGGAAAACGTACTCTTCCTCAACCTCACTCTGCATCAACCCAGAAATCTGTAGAGAATTATTAGCATTCCAAGGTAGGTGTTCTCGGGCCAAGATTAAAAAAAACCAACACCATCATGTAGATCTTGAGTCTAGGTTCATTGCACTTGGTTTGACTAATTTTCATGGAGTACAAATTGTGTATTCGTAGTTTCCCCTAAGTCACGCACAGTTAGGGCTTTTCCCGGTCTTCATATCATTCACACGATTCCAGACCGAATTAGACTAAACTTCCTTCATGAACATTCTTCTACTTGTAGTCACGATCATCTTTTATGTTGGACATTTGTCAAAAGTCTATAGTTAGAGATTTATAATTGTGGTAAGAGAGTCACTGTATGATACTGCGATTTCGGGATGCACTTAGTTTTATGTTCTTCATATGTTTTTTGGGATTCGAGACCGAATTAGATCAAACCCCAACATCAAAGTTCGTCTACTAGTTGTCCTCGTCCTATTTCGTTTGAACGTTTGTCTAAATGTCATTCGTTAGAGAGTTATAAGCAGGGTAAATAAATCGCTGCATGAGATGTGTTTTCGGGTTACACTTGACCTATATGTTTTTCTGGGAGGGCCTCTAGTGTCGACACTACTTGATCTAGTGTCGACACACTGTCCCAAATTAGCCCAAAAGGTGTTTTGGGAAGGCCTCTAGTGTCGACACTACTTGACCAGTTCTGCACTATTTTGCCTTGTGTTTGAAGTATTGTGTCGACACCAGTAAGGGGTGTGTCGACACTACCCTTGCAAAAAAATTACGTACCTTGGTCTGATCATTACATGATGTCTACTAGCATGTGCATGATGTTATATAGTATGCATGTACCTAAAAGAAATCAACCCATTGAAGAAAATGGTTATGATACGAATATGATTCTAATGTGTATTGTGATGTCCTTATGTTCATTGGATTATCTTGTGATCTTCCTATTGTCAATTGATATGATAAGAATATGATGTGATATGGGGATGAATACATGTTACTATGGACTTGTTAGTGAAGTTAATATCACGATTTGCATATGAGTTTCAATAGTTACATGCTTCCGGTGTTCAATAATTAATTGTCCATATGCATACATGCTAGGAAAGATCCGTGACTCGTCACTTATACATTTGCACGATTAGGCATACCCTTCTTGGGGAATTGAGAGCTCTCTGCCGTTATTCTAAATGGTAGACTAGCGATCTTTTCCTTAAGACCTCCGTAAGTCTCCGCTCTCTATGGATTCCCACATAGAGGCCGAGTTGGTTGTACCATGAAGTACCCTGGAGATAGAAAGCACATGTTCTGCATACGATCTGTCTTTAGAAACATCCTCATGTCAAGACATTAACGAATTATGAAACATAAGATCGTCGTTATACTGCCCTTTTGTTCTCTTGAGCTAATTGTCATACATTGACTCTATGAATGATCGTGTTCCTTTTACTATGAGCTTGTCATTGAAACTCTGTGGCCATAATATGAATATGTTTGTTCAGCACATATGGACTTCGGTCCATTTGACTAATGCCTGTGCAAAAAAAGGGGCCTAGTCCGGTCTTAGGGAGGAGCGCCCCAACGTACTTATTAACTGAGGGAGTATGGACTTATGGTGCTTGACATAGCACAACGAATAAGCAAGATTAGTGGAAATGTGCCTTCGTTTGATATGATAGTTTGATTTGATCTGATATGATAAGATTTGATATGATACGTCTGTTCACGTGAATACGTGATATCTGTGAATATGGCCAATCTCTTTTATATGATTCTACTCTTGAAATATCTGTCCATTGTATATCCAATCGATATTGGATTTGATATGTCATCCGTTCTATTCCTCTACTCAACTTGTTAGAAAAACATGCATTGTCATCATATTCATGTGCATATCTGCCTATTTAAAATGTTAATCATGTATATTAGTGCCCACACAATATTGAGATGTAAATCCTACTGAGCTAGTTCGCTCACCCCTATCATCCTGCCCTTTTCAGGTAGTGATGAGGAACTAGAGGAGTCGGATGGGGCAGGGCAAGAGTGATGAGCACCCGCCATATGAGTAGTTGACAGTTTAGGAGTAGATATTTGAGTAGTCTATGTATAGTGAAACTTTTCTGGAAGTTTTATTTGAATAATGGACCCTTTAGCTGGTTCTTTCTATGTAAGGTTGTAATTAGTTGAATGAAATGGAATAAAGTATATTTTTGGTGACCATACTATAGTCTCAAATATGTCCTTTTGTTCAATTGTGACTCTACGTTATTCAACTGTGATACGTCTATTTGTATCGTTCACGTCCCCCGTATTTATTCCGCTGCTAAATATCGGGGCGTGACATCCTGCCTGCGTTGCGCACCTTCCTATTAAAAGCGGTCGACTGCTCTCCGTGTGCGGACGGCCGACCGCTCCTCCATCGAGAGGAATTTTTTTTTAACACAATGGAGTCGGCATTGGCATTTTGGAGTTGGCAATGGCAATGCCAACTCCAAAATTGTCATTCGCAATGCCGACTCCGAAGCCAATATTGCCTATGCCGACTCCATGCTGGCATCCGGTCTCCCGGTCACCAGATTGCCAACGTGACAATTTGGTGACTATTTTGAGAATTATTTTTAAATGTGATTATTTAAAAAATTAATATAATTATTTTAATAAAAAAATGTAAGACAAATAGACCGCATGAAAGAAAAACTAGAAGCTTGCAGGTGGTGGGTAGAGATGAACACGGTTCGGTTCGATTCGGGTTGGTTCATTTTTGGCCAAATCAAACCGAACCGAATCTCAAAGTGAAATGGAACGGAAGTCTAATATCGCTTATATCACAAATTCACGCTTGCCTCGGTGGCTAAGGCGCGCATCCTTCCCTTGGAGGTCAGGGGTTCGAATCTCTGCTCCGGAAAATTTTGTTACAAAAAAACTCAAATTGACACTTTTTCACACAAAAAAATGTGTTGCAAAAGATGAATTTTGAACCCACACTAGAGCAGGCAGGGTTGCTGCCCGCGCTAGTCAACTGCGCTACGGTTGGTTTGAATATTTATTATACTTATAATATATATATTCAATTTAAGATAGTGAAACTGAACTGAGCTGTATAGGATCTCAAATCGAATCGAATAAGTCGGAGTTCGATTTTTCGGTTTGAATCGAGAACAAATCTAGTGGTGGGTGCGGGAGAAGAAAAACCATACATGATGTTAACCAGAATATTTGCAGTGCAGCAAGTTAAATCCATGGGGAAGGGGAGCTGTTCATGATGATTTACCGCCCTTTTGAGTTCATGATCTGAGAGAAGACTGCGCTGGGGGTGAGCCCGTCGGAGTCCTCGCTAGCGATGCTGCAGCCGCCAATGCTGATGGAGGTGGTGCTGGTTATGCTGGTGGAGTCCACGGACGGGTCGGTGTGGCCCTTCTTCCCGCCCAGGATGGGCGGCCCTTGCTGCTATCGCTCATCCCGCACAGGGCGCTCCCGCTCTCCTCCGCGCTCTCCTGCAGCTGCAGCGCGAACTCCAGTTTCCACAACACGTCGCCCATGGCCGGGCGGTCGATGCCATTGTCCGCCACGCAGTTCTCCACCGTCTCCGCGAACTTCTTGAAGCACTGCGGCGCGATCTTGCCCTTCAGGTAGGGATCGATGATCTGGTCCAGCACCCCCTTCTTCTGGCAGTGGAGCGCCCACTCAGCCAAGCTCACCTCCTCCTTGCCAGCTGTGGTTCAGCGCCGGCCGGGCACGGAGCACCTCGAACAGCACCACACCGAATGAGTAGACGTCGGACTTCTCCGTCAGCTGCCGCCGCCGGAAGTACTCGGGGTCCAGGTACCCGAAGCTGCCCTTCACGACGGTGCTGACATGGGTGTGGTCCAGCGCGGCCCCGTCTTGGAGAGCCCGAAATCTGAGACCTTGGCCACCCACTTCTCGTCCAGCAGGATGTTAGTGGTCTTCACGTCCCGGTGGATGATGGTGTGCTTCGCCCCGTTGTGAAGGTAGTGCAGGCCGCGGGCGGCGCCGATGCAGATCTCCAGCCTCTGCTTCCACGGCAGCGGCGGCTTCTAGGTCTTGTAGAGGTGCTCCCTGAGAGTGCCATGGGCCATGTAGTCGTACACCAGGATCATCTCCCAGTTCTCCTCGCAGTACCCGATCGAGAGACCAGGTGGCGGTGCCGGAGCTTCGATAGCATCCCGATCTCCGTCTGAAACTTGTGGACGCCCTGTTCGGACATGGGGTTCCCACGTTTGACGGCGACCTTGGTCGTTCCGGCATCAATCTCCCCCCTGTAGACCTTGCCGAAGCCGCCCACACCCCAGAGGAGGCTCTTGTCGAAGCCGTTTGTGGCAGCTTTGATCTCTGCAAACGAGAAATGGCGGCAGAGGTTTGACGGCAGAGATGAGGCGTAGCTCCCCGTGGTGTTGGTCCTGGCGGATCCAGCGGAGTGGAAGTTGCTGATGAGGGAGAGCGGGACCCAACCAGATGGCCCATCGCTGCTGCCCGCCTCCTTTCCTCCTACCTTCCTCCGGCGCCGGCATAGCAAGAACATCAAGGAGCAAACAAGCAAGATGGCAGCAGCAACGCCGCCCAAGCACCTGCAATGACGGCAGTTTTACTCTTGGAGTTTTGTTCCCGGGCGGTAACAACCTTTGTAGGATCGGGAGTCTGCTTAGGGGTGAATTGGATTAGGCCCAGCGAGGTTGCATTCCGGCGGACTGAGCTTGAAGATCTCGAGCCCATTCAGAATGGCATCGTAGTACTCCGGCTTGTTGCCCTCTGTTAGGATAGCATCCCAGGAATATTCCCAGGACTCTCCAGGCTAGTCAGACTAGCTTAAAATGTTGTACACTGTTCTAGAATGTTGTAAAGTTGTAACAACCCTGCTTGTGTCTCGAGATTGTCCTTCCGAGGATGTTATAAATATCATCCTGATAGCTCGTTGCATGACACGAGACTATCGTTGGCCTTTCCACCATTTGCACCTCTTCTCTCCTCTGCTGCTTTCTAACTTGGTATCAGAGCACCAGGCTCGATGGCGAGTTCCTCCTCTTCGTTCTTCGTCTCAGTCTGAATCCTCTGTCTCTCCCTCCACTGTCACTCTCCCATTTGCTGCAACTTCCCTATTTTCATCCCCTGCCATATCCCACTGTCTTTCTATCAAACTGACCAGTGAAAACTACATGCTATGGAGAGCTCAATTCTTCCTTCTTTAATACCTACAAACTCATGGATCGTTGATGGCAGTGTTCCCTGCCCTCCTCCCAAGATTTCAGATCCTCACGATGCCAGTAAACAGATTGTTAATCCTGAAGCAGATATATGGAAGCAATATGACAACCTTGTCATGACAATTCTTATGACGTCTGTCACTGAAGCAGTCTTACCACTTCTTGTGGGTCATTCTTCTGCAGCTTCCATGTGGAGCGCCCTTGCAAAAACCTACGGATCTTCCTCCAAAGCCCGCGTACTTCAACTTCGCCTGCAGCTCCAACAACTCAAGAAAGGTGCCTCCACGATTAGCGACTATCTTCAGCGCGCCAAGTATCTTCAGAACTGCCTCGCCATTGCTGCTGATCCTGTCTCCAACAGCGACATGCTTCTGTATGTTCTTGGAGGCCTTGGTTCGGAGTATGAGTCCTTCGTGACTGCTATCATGACTCGGATGGATGCTGCATCTCTTACTCTAGATGACATCCAGAGCATGCTCCTGAACCAAGAAATTCTTCTGCAACAGCACCATCAGAATGTCACTGATGTTACTGCTAACCTGGCTCGCACTCATCTTACTCCTGACCAGCAGCGTTCCCATGATAGTTCTCCTCGTACCAATTCTTCTGGACGTGGGCGATGGTCTCGTGGGCGTGGTAATGGTGGCAGGAAACCTTCCAATCGTGGAACGTTTCCTCCTCACTCTTCTTCGGCGACTACAGACGTCTGCCAGCTTTGTAACTTTCGTGGGCATGTTGCGATGACCTGTCGCAGACGTTTTGATCTCAGTTTCAGAGGCACACCACCTACTGCACCAGGTTCTCAAGGCTTTTCTGCACCGGATTCTCATGCTTTTGCTGTCACCACTGTCCCCAGTGGCCCTGCCGTCACTGATCCGCACTGGTACCCTGACCTGGAGCAAGCAGCCACATGACACCTGACCTTGGTATTCTACGCACTCCAACAACTTTCATGGCCAGGAGCAGGTGCAGGTTGGCAATGGTGAAGGTTTGCCTATATCCCATGTTGGCCACTCCCAACTCTTCCAGTTTACACTTCCTACCGTTCTTCATGTCCCATCTCTCACCAAAAACTTACTCTCTATTTCCCAGTTCACTAAGGATAATGATGCTTCTATGGAATTTTTTCCTTCTCATTTCCGGATTAAGGACATCCAGAAGGGGACGCCCCTGCTTCAAGGTCCCAGCATTAATTGCCTGTATCAACTTCCTGCTGCTGCTGGCGTTTTTCCACAAGCTCTCTCTACTACCCCAGTTTCCACATGGCACAAACGTCTTGGACACCCAGCCCTACGCATCGTTCACCAGGTTCTCCAGACGTTGCAACCACCATTTGATGCATCTCATTTTGCTGTTTGTTCAGACTGTCTACGTGCAAAAAGCCATCAACAACCCTTTCCTTCTTCTGTTTTTACTTCCTCCAAACCCCTGGAGCTTATTGTCTCTGATGTATGGGGACCTTCACCAGTTGTGAGCAATAATGGTTTTCGGTATTATGTGTCCTTTATAGATCATTACAGTCACTACTGTTGTTATACCCCCTTGCCTCTAAAGGAGATGTTTATCATGTATTTCTTCACTTCAAGCAACGTGTTGAGACTCTATTCTCTACTAAAATCAAAATGTTTCAAAGTGATTGGGGTGGAGAATTTTGTAGGCTCTCCACATTTTTCTCTACCTATGGAATTACACATCGCATTGCTTGCCCGCACACCCATCAGCAAAACGGTATCGCTGAAAGGAAACATAGACATTTGATAGAAACATGTCTTGCTCTTCTCAGTCATGCAACCTTACCTTACACCTTCTGGGACGATGCGGTTACATGTGTTGTTCACCTCATCAACCTCCTACCCACACCAGTACTTCAGCACAAGTCCCCATTTGGAAAACTATTTTCTCGTCCTCCAGACTACACCGGTCTACGCTCCTTTGGTTGTGCATGTTATCCACATCTCCGACCATACAACAAACACAAGCTTACCTTTCGTTCTGAATTCTGCATCTTCATAGGCTACAGTAATGATCATAAAGGTTACAGATGCCTCCTACCACGCTCTAATCGTGTATTGTTGCTCGCAACGTCATATTTGATGAGACCTCCTTCCCCTACAAAACTCTCACACAACCATCCTCTTCTGTTTCCACACCTACGTCCATTTCTCTACCCATTCCCATCTAGGTTACTACACCAGCTCCAGCGGCAGTTGATACACCATCTAAGCTACTTCCTTATCACAACAACATGCTACTGATATCCCTCCTCAAGTGGATGCCCCTTCCACCTCTTCTGCTTCCAGTACACCACCGCCACAAAAGTTTCGCTCTCTTACAGAAATACTGCAATGCACTGAACCCATTCCTCTCTCCTCTACGCCTCCCCACATACCTCTCGCCATGCTCTCCACGCAACCATTTCTCAGAACCTGAACCTACCAACTTACTGCTGCCAACAAGGTTGTTGTCTGGCGCAAGGCAATGTCAGAGGAGTTTTCTGCCCTTCAGCACAATGGCACATGGATGTTAGTTCCTCTGCCTCCCTCTGCTAATTTGGTTGTATGCAAATGGATATACAAGGTTAAACGCCACTCTAATGGATCAGTTGCAAGGTACAAAGCTCGTCTCGTCGCCAAAGGTTTCACAGAGCAACATGGACTTGACTATAATGAGACCTTCAGTCCAGTGGTGAAACCTACCACCATCCGGCTAATTCTTTCCATTGCTATCTCCAAACAGTGGGCTCTCAAGTAGTTAGACGTCAACATGCCTTTTTGCATGGCATTCTGGAAGAGGAAATCTATATGATTCAACCACCAGGATTTATTGATAAGCAGTACCCACATCATGTGTGTAAACTTCATAAGGCTCTATATGGATTAAAACAGGCTCCGCGAGCCTGGTTTTTTCAACTATTTTCACATCTGGTTTCCATTGGGTTTACAGCATCAACATGTGATCCTTCACTCTTTCTATATCAACAAAACGGCGTCATTATATATCTTCTTGTCTACGTCGACGATATCATCATCACTGGTAACAATTTGGCAGCGATATCCACTCTAACCAACAATCTGGCAAATACTTTCTCTCTAAAGGAGCTGGGCGACTTGCATTTCTTCTTGGGGATTCATGTTGATAGAACAGCAAAAGGTCTTCATCTTCGTCAGCAACAATATATTCTGGACATTTTACGAAAAGCTCAGCTTCTTGACGCCAAACCTACCACTACACCTATCGCTGCACGCACTGCAGTGTCCCAGCATGATGGTGATCTTCTCGCTGATCCCACCTTTTATCGAAGTATTGTTGGCTCTCTGCAATATGTTACTATCACAAGACCCGACGTGGCGTTTGCTGTAAACAAAGCCTGTCAGTTCTTATCTGCTCCCACAACCTCACATATGATGCTTGTCAAACGGATACTTCGATATCTCAAATCCTTACACATATGGTCTTCTACTACAACCCACGGCTCCCACACTACACGTTTACTCAGATGCGGACTGGGCTGGCTGCCCCGATGATCGCCGGTCCACCAGTGGTTTTGGGATTTTTCTGGGACAAAATCTTATCACTTGGTGTGCCAAGAAGCAACAGACTGTTGCACGATCAAGTACTGAGGCTGAAATGAGAGCTGTGGCCTCCTCTGCTACAGAACTTATATGGGTTGTTCATCTACTTCGGGAACTTCGCATGCCTCTTCCTCAACCCCCGTCTCTTTGGTGTGATAATATCAGTACCATCTATCTCACTGCCAATCCAGTTTTTAAGGCGCGTACAAAGCATGTGGAAGTCGACTTCCATTTTATTCGGCAGATGGTCCTTCAGAAGCAGCTGTGCGTTCGCCATATTGCAACCACAGATCAGATTGCTGACATATTCACAAAGTCGCTGCCAACTCGAGCTTTTGAAGGTTTTCGAGACAAGCTCAACGTGGCACCCACGTTAAGCTTGAGGGGGCCTGTTAGGATAGCATCCCAGGAATATTCCCAGGACTCTCCAGGCTAGTCCAGACTAGCCTAGAATGTTGTACACTGTTCTAGAATGTTGTAAAGTTGTAACAACCCTGCTTGTGTATTTGTCGAGATTGTCCTTCCGAGATGTTATAAATATCATCCTGATAGCTCGTTGCATGACACGAGACTATCGTGGCCTTTCCACCATTTGCACCTCTTCTCTCCTCTGCTGCTTTCTAACTCCCTCGTAAGGGTGGAGAGCCACCCAAAAATCTTGCTGTTCCAAGCCATCTCTAACGATCACAATATAGTCCCGATACACAGGGCTGCCGATTGCCCGGCTGAAGGCGATCACGTCCGCGTCCTGGGTAGCAGTCTGGTTGTTGAGGTAGATGGAGAAGACCCTCTGGTTGATCTTGGTGAAAGGGTACTGGATCTCGCAGAAGTGCATCCGCACCAGGTAGAGGAATCCTGGGTCGACGGAGACAACCAGGTGAGATTGTGTAGCCAAGGTTGATGATGGGGTTCGGCCCATGGATCTCGCCGTGCCGTAGACCTCCTTGGGGCGGCGTACTCCGGCACCTTGGAGTACCTGATGATGACGTTGGCGTCCTGGCCATAGGTACCCCGGTCGCAGCGCCGAAGATGTAGGGGGTGTCGTCCGCCCATGACCTGAAGAGGTCAATGTCGTCGACGGGGGAGGCTTTCCCGCCCACGTTCAGCTGGTACATGGTCTGCAGCGCCGTGGTCTCGTCGACCATGTAGGTCGGGACAGACGGACGATGGTGAGGGCATCGGAGCCGAAGAGGTCGGGCATGGAGACGATCTCGATGTCGTTCACAAAGCGTAATCCTTGGGAACACCAGCCGTTGGTGTGAAGGTGAGGATGAGGGAGCCCGATGAGACGTTGACTGAGAACTCCCGGATGAGGTAGGGGAATTGAGGCTTGGGCGATCTGGGAGGCGCTGAAGTTGCTCAGTAGGGTGAAGTTGCCGGGGTTAGCGGTGGCGCCGAAGCGGGAATCGGCGGCGAAGTATATAGTTGTCAGGGTAGAAGTAGAGACGAACGAACTTGCGACCGGAGAAACGGGGAAGGAGTAGCTGAAGGAGGACGCGGAGATGCGGGCGGTCATGTAGGGGACCTGAGAATAACCTAGAGCCGACGTCCCCCATCCAGTTGCGGTTATGCTCATCCTGCTGCAGGCTGGAGGCCCCGTAGCTGAGGAGGATATAGTCGCGGACGACGGAGGAGTCGTCCCGGGCGGTGGTGTGGCCGGAAAGGAGGAAGAGGGAGGTGAAGAGGAGGAAGGAGCTGGAGAGGGGAAAGAGGTGGTGGTGGCTGCTGTACTTGGAACGGGCACTCGCCATGGGGACCCAACACAGAATCCTCAGACGATAATCAAAGCCTCCTGCAGTACAAGTGCTTTTTTCGTCTTCTACTTCTTCTGGCAAAAGATTTGGTTGACTTTGACTGAATCATTAATGGTTAAGATGAGCAACCGCAGCCAAAGATGAGGAGCTTCTCTGTTTGTCGTCAATACCTCGCGTATCTTTTCACATCATTTTTTTCACTTCCGCTTCTAAAGTTAAGAGTCCATGTTGTAATCTGTTATAGATGACAAAACTAAACATGACAAACTTGTGTTATATCCTTTCATGCCTCTGATTTAAATGCCACACAATTTAAACATGTGACATGCATGAAAAAAATAATTTGTTATTTAAATAAACAATAATATTGTACTACCCTTCCATATATGCATGTCCACTTTGTAACCCATCGATGAAGTGAGGTGAAGTGAGTTACACAGAACTCTTCCATTTCCTACCCATATGTAAACATAAATTAACTAATATTTTAATTAAGTACACTTATGTGAGGCATCTTAGAAGTAAATCTCCTCGCAGAATGTTTGATGAAATGTCTGGAATAATATCTAAATTAATCACTTAATTTTTAAGTCAAGAGGAATTACTTTTTTTTAAGACAACAATTTCTCAACCTGCGGGAACGACACCATTGATGAGCCGGACCGTCGAAATTTGGCGACTTGCTTGCCGTCAACGATGACCAGATTGTACTTCTGATGACTCAGTTTTAAAAATTTATTTTTGTTAGTTCTGAATTTTGAACTTAATACCTATCTAATAGAAGTGTATATTTTATTCAATTGCGCCATAATTTAGATGTTGTTTAAGTTAGTTATCAACACCTCTTAATGAGTATTTATATATATCAAGTTCTTTTCAATTTCAAATGTAAAGAATAGATGAAATTAAGATTTTAGATTTAAATTTAAGTGTCATCAAACGTCACCTAAATTTATGTTACGGTAATATTTCATGTCTATGATAACCATAAACAAGATTATGATAAACTTAAGTCATAAAGATAGGATGATCCATTATTTAGCAATTTAAGACAAATAGATCGAATTACTTAATAGGCTAATATTCGGAATCAACAATTCAACACACCAAATTGGAAAAACTGATTTTCTATGTTGAGTAATGCCCAAATTTCTTAGCTCAACATTATGCTTGCCTAGTTGTCAAACTGGCCCTATCAAAAATGATTTGTGGGGGTCTTTATTTGTAAAATTAAATGTAATGGCCCTAGCATCTGGACCCCCTACTCTCATCGAGAATCTAACCACCAGCGCCGTCGCCCCCACGGACTCAGAGACCCGGAAGGGCTAACAGACTAATCTAACAAGATATGTAAGGGAAGTAAATGATGACAACAAGCACTAAAAATGTACTAACAAGTGAAATAAAACATCCACCACAAAGTATGAGTCCAGTACGACCCCAAGTAACATAGTACAAGTGTAGAAAAGAAGGGATCACAGATCCTTAGGGGCATACCCCGAGGGCGAAGAGCCAAGTAGCACTAGGGGAACACTGCTCAAGGAAGATGTCGTCTACTACAACCTAGTCTCCTCTGCCCGTCGTGAAAGATGCTGCTATGAAGTCTCACCTGAAAGGAGGGAATGAGCTTCACGAAGAAGTCTAGTAGAGACTACCAATCTCCCACTGGTTCCGCCAAGTCGAACAGATATATGTTTTAAAAAATAGTAAGATAATTTATTCTACTAAAAGAGTAAGAGCGAAAGTGGAAAGTAAACTACACTGCCATCAGTCTAAACACGATGGGACTGGAACTCGTGTAACCACAGCACTGGGACGAACCCCAAGGCTGTAAACACAGACAGAAGTGTAACCTTCCTACATTTGGGGTAATATCGGATCCCAAAGAGATATGGAAATATAAGGGATGTGTGATCGCCACCAAAATATTTTCCAAGAGATATCTATAAGGGTAGGGCTCAATACCTTGGAAATGATGAGGATGACCCAAGAATGAAGACATGCTAGCTCAACTACAGACGTACCTCAGATCGTGAACACATTGAAGCTAAAATATGTGGGAGATGCTGGAAGCTTCTTTCTTTTTCCTGGCTGGCCAAGGATGAAGGGCCTCACATTCCTTGATGTTTGTGCATGCAAAACAAATGGATATATACAAACAAAGAAAGAAACCCGATTAGAACTAGAGAAGTGTAGAAATTCGTCCCCTTTGAAGAATGAATGTGAATATGAGGATAGAACTCACTGGGAAGGGTTGGTAAACCCCTTTTGGGCTAAGATTAGGTGTGCATGTGTGTGATTTATGAATGCGTTTAAAGCAAGGAGATGAGAGAGAGGGTGCACCTATGTGCCATGCATGCAGAAAAATGGGAAAAGATAGAAAAAATGATAACTCAAAGCACAAAGATTGGATCTAGTTACTTCCTATTCATGTGGTTAGAGGAGCTTGTCAGGAACAACTTTGATGAAGAACCAAAATATTGTATCTCCCTCATTCAGACTGTAGAGAGGCTGCACTCACTGCTGGTCACAAATCAAGGCGATTCCACTTCGAGGACGATGATGAAGAAGAGTAGAACAACTTGATAAAGACCTCATGAGCATATCTGGCCGGGTTGGATCTCCACAAGCCATACAATCCCTGTGGTTCCGAAGGCGATATGAGAGAGAGAGGAGAGAGAGGAGAGAGAGAATATAGGCAGCGGGAAGAACAACCTCTCCACTGTGTTTGGGGCAATGGGGCTTGGTTAGCAGAGCCTCCAGGGGTCTCTTTATGTGATGGTGGCCTTTCCCTATGTAACGTCCCGACGCGGAATATCGGAGCGATATTACAGTTATTAAGTAGTACAGAGTGGTAAATAAATGACAAACTATTGCACAATTGGAATAATATCAAATAAACTCCAACTTCATTAATAATTCATCAAATTCCATGAACTAACTATTACATCCACTAATCAGAGCCAAAGCTAGGGCCCATAGTACTTTATTCAAATCTAACTAATACATAAGGACTAACTGCTGACTGACTCATAACTATACTAACTAACTGTTAAGCAGTGATAGCTGAATGGGTCACTCTTGAATATCATCCTCGTTCCCTTCCTCGTGAGTGTGGTCATCACCATCCGACTCACCTGAAACACATGAAATACAACACAGGATGAGCGAATAACGCCCCGTAGGACTTAATATCTCATGAGAACAAGCATGCTTTAAATAATTAATGTTTTAGAGGCAGGATATGTTACCCAGCTAGCTAGCCCAGAGGGGGGGTGAATGGGATATTTAAAATTTGAATATTAAATCCTGTTCACAAAACATACACACAAAAACACACTTCGTTGTTTGTTAGTGTTAGTAAAGGTAAACAACAAAGAAACAAAGACCAAACACACTGCACATAGATTTATCCTGGTTCGGATCTCCTCTCCTTAGGAGTCCTACGTCCAGTCCCTGAGCAATACCTCAGGATTTCACTAACCAGGGATACAGTCCCCCTTATGGATCCTTACATACCCAGCCGCAGCTGGTCTTCTCTTCACAACCTGAAGAGGAAAAACAACACCCTGGATACCACCAGGTCTTCTTCAACACGAAGGAACACACACCTGGAACCCCAGGTCTTCCTTCAACAAGAAGGGCAAACAACACAAGAGAGTGTTAAAGAAAGCAAGCCCCTAGATCAAGCTTATACAATGCTAGATCTGAAGCAAGGACTGAGAGAAAGAGGATTTAGAGAAAATGATCTCTCTCAGTACAAAAGGCTCTCTCAAGGATCTGCACTGAACTCAGAGAGCAAGAGCTAGAACAGATGTGAATGAGAACTACGCTCTTTGGATTTCTCCCAGAAGACTTGAAAGAGACTGGTTCACTGTTGTATCAAACTTGTTGTTTGTTTCCAGAGCTTCAGTCTTCTATATATATCCTTCATTTGAAATTTGAACGTTGAAGTGCTCGTTGTCTCTAAGTTTTGTTTACGTTAGACTGCGTGGGATGATGGTCTTTTAGTCAACAGTCTTTAGCTTTCCATGCATGCATCGAAGAGAATCCTCTGGATATCCTCTGGCTTTGTTGTGTCCAACGTTGTATGAACTGTCAAAGACCTGCACGCATTTCAAGCTTAAACAATAGACAGCTACGATGTCTCTTGTGTCAGTCAACGTTACAAAAGATTTTTATACCAAAATAGAAGTTCCATTTTATTCTACTAAAAGATATCTCAGATATGTGCATGAGAATAGAAGATATCGTTTACATGCATTGCAGAGATACGTTCAGTCGTAATAAATGTATGGTTGACAGAAAGATATCCGTGGAAACATTGACTTTTAACGTACTCAACAATGAGTTCGAATATCAAGTCGTATATTCCATGAAATCGTTATGTGCATGACTTATGAAATCATTGTGCACTTATAAGCAAGTCGTTGCAATCAAATCGTTACGAGCAAATTGTTATTTTTTTATCAAGTCGATGTAATAGACGAATCGTTGTTTAATGTATCGAATCGTTATGCCGACCAAGTCGTTATGTAACTGAATGAATCGTTACAGAGACAGAGTCGTTGAATAACTTAACGAAACGTTATAGAGAGCAAATCGTTGTGAGAGCAAATCGTTGTTCTTACTTAAGAAATCGATGTGAGAGCAAATCGTTGTTCTTACTTAGGAAATCGATGTGAGAGCAAATCGTTGTTCTCAATTAAGAATTCGTTGCGATAAACAAATCGTTGTTAGAGCAAGTCGATGTTTGCACTTAAGAAATCGTTGCGATAAACAAATCGTTGTGAGAGCAAGTCGATGTTCGCACTTAAGAAATCGATGTGAGAGCAAATCGTTGTTCTTACTTAAGAAATCGTTGTGATAAACAAATCGTTGTGAGAGCAAGTCGATGTTTACACTTAAGAAATCGTTGCGATAAACAAATCGTTGTGAGAGCAAGTCGATGTTCACACTTAAGAAATCGATGTGAGAGCAAATCGTTGTTCTCACTTATCGAATCGTTATGGAAGCAAATTGTTATGCTTTCCTAACGAATCGTTGTGAGATCGAACGTTAACATATACTTCCAAAATCGTTATGAGATAAACAATTCGATATTAATTGAAATAGCTTATGAAATCGTTATGATACCAAACTCGATAACGAATCCTTATGAGTATGAAATCGTTATGAAGGCGAGGAAATCGTTATGACTCTACTAAAATCGTTACACTTCAGAGGAAATCGATGTGTACTTAGAAAAATTGTAAGCTATGAAGTTTAAACTGCTAGTATGAAGAATACTTACCAGTTTGGCTTGTTTTCCTTAGATACATTTCCTGTGCTCAACATCTCATAGAAAATATGTTAGATTAAACTACATTATAGTTTCGTTAATCACCAAAATAAATATGTAATTTATTTAAATTACGTGGGGACAATTTTGATCATCAGGATAACTAGAGAGTATAGTTATGTAGAGCAGAGTAATGATAGAAAGAGAGCGATAGTACTTGAACAGGGAAAATAGCACGACAAGTAATGATAATGGAATGGCCATGTAACGAACTAGCACGTAATTGCACAATGGTGCACTAGCAACGATGGCACTGTAGAGATAGCACTTTGAATAAATTGCACTTTGATTGTCATATATTAAATCTTGATAGTATAATGGCACTGGATGTATGCCAACATCCTGATCATTAAAACTCCCATGGGAAAATAGCACTTTTTGGGGCGCTCTCCCACAGGACCAGATCAGGCCCTATTGCACAGGCATAAGTCACTTTCCTTTATCTTAGACAATCATATAAATGGCTAAGAGAGTACCAAGAATAGATGAGAGTTATAAACGATAGATGAGGGTGCAGAGAGAACGTGAGCAGATGAGAGTAACGAGATAGTAGATGAGACAGAGGTATAATCATAAAACAATATTAAACCATGATAGTAATAGTTGCACAGCACAAGATCGTGTGCCGGCTGTCTGGTAGAAGTCACCACCGCCCACTGGCCGTGATATGAACACGAGCTAAATGGTCCGACGTGATCACAAGGTAAGAAGGAAACACACTAAGGCCATGGATCATACTGATCCCTAGGGTGTAACGGGTTTTAGGGTACAACTAGCTTGTCGGCAAAGGACGTGCGCCAAAGCCAAGGATACTTAAGGAGGTCTTGACAAGGAGTCCCTTGTCCTCTCAGCAGTATTCCCAACGGAGAGGTGGTCCAAGCCAAGAGAGTGTGTAGAAACTAGGGTCCGTCGTGCCTCGAGTGCTCGAAGGCCGAGGGAAGCGGTAACGGTGTATAAAACGCACGAATAAAATGAAAACATGTGTAATAAATTAAATACGGAATTTAAGTGAATTGTTACACTTAATTACTAGATATATTATTGAATATTTTAATATGGTCTTATGGCAAACATTAATGTTTAGTGTGTGCAAGTGTACGAAATCAAGATAGCATAATTGATTGTGCACATGGCTTTTAAATGAATTAACTTCATGTAATATTGTTTATTAACAATTAACATGTCGAAGATATGCTAACAGTGTTTAGTTAAGACTAGACAGGGTTAAATTGACATAATTAGTAGGGGTATAAGTGTAATTTTAGGTTCTAGCTGCAACACTGAGATCGCGACCGGCATACCCAGCGTGTTCAGGTCGCGACGTATGGTCTGGTCGCGTTCTGCTGAATCGGCCCCTGGGGTTGGACCGGGGAAGGTCGTGACCAGTAGACCCGTCGTGTTCAAAATGCGACAGACCCCTTTGTCGTGACCCCTTCTGAGATCGCGACGGGTCGGACCGTCGCGACTTCAGAAGGTGGCCCGAGCCCAGAAAAGGCAATTTGCCCTTTTCTAGGTAGGGTTCCTCCCTTCCAAGCATGCTACAAGGTACTTCTAAAATAAATATAAAATCACACAATGATCTAAAAATCGTAAAACTAATTTTAAACGAATATAGACAGGCAGATCTATCACTGAGCATGATCAATTAGAAAATAGACAAGGTTTGTGCATGCTTTAATAAGGCTACTTTACGGTGACCTAAACATGACAGTTCATAGAAAATGAATTAATTCGCAAAAGATACATGATGGAATTTAGGGAAACTAGGGGCGTTTGACAGCTAATAAGATGTAGTATTTATGAGAATTCTTGCATGACATGGGATCGTGTACAAGTATGGATTTAAGGTAAACAAAGGGTTCTTGTACATGGATATAACATGGATTGAAACATTTAATTCTACCTCATGGGAGAACGAAAAATAGCAAAACTAGAGAGCTTTTGAAGAGGATCATGTGGGCTACCTATGGCCGAAATTAGAGGATTTGTGCTTGAGAGATTGCCTATCTTTTTTTGTTGATAATAAATCCTAGGGTTGATGACGAGGTAGAAGAAGAAATCCTCTTTGTTGTAGCCTTCGCCTCCTTGCACCTTCGTCCTCAGCCCTTCTTCTCGTCCTCCAGAGTCTTAGCCACAAATTGTGGGTGGTAGGGACGGATTGGGGGTGTATTGGTTGCTAATAGAGTCCAAAGTTTCAAAAACTCTTTCTTTCTCTTCAAATTCCAAATTATCTTAATTATCACATTCCTTCCTAGTATTCATCCCCTATTAAGATTAGGAAGAGAGCCAACTTCATGGGCAAAGGGTTAGGGTAAGGTTAGGACTCTTTTTAGGATAGATTTAGGCTATTTAATAATTATTTTTAACCCTTTACCATTACCATAAAATTTTAATACGAATTTACCTTAATAAATTCTCCTTCAAGGTGGGCTCTTCACAATTGGGCTCATTCTTTATGTTTGGACGATTAGTGCAATCCATTGCTAATTTAGTTTAATGGGTTTTTTTTTAATTCACTTAATTTTTATTTATTCTCTCTTTAATCTAATTAAATTTATTTATATTATTTATTAATTAAAAAATTATTTTATTTAGAATTTAAAAATCAAGGTTGCTACATCCTCCCCTCTTAAAAAGAATTGGTCTCCAAATTCATATGATCATTAGAGGAAGAATGACTTATTGAATAACTCGGATAATTCCGTCGCATGGTTGAGTCAGGTTCCCACGTGGCCTCTTCAACTTCGTGATTTCTCCATAATATCTTCACCACGGGTATAGACCGATTCCGAAGTTGTTGCATCTTCTTGTCTAATATTTTCATCGGTCTTTCTTCATAGGTCATATCTTTGTTCAAAATAATATCCTCATAGCTGATTATGAGTGATGGATCATACACGTACTTCCTCAGCATTGACACATGGAATACATTGTGTACCGTTGAGAACTGGGGAGGCAGTGCCAAACGGTACGCCACCTAGCCAACTCTTTCTAATACTTTAAACAGACCTATAAATCTCGGTCTTAGTTTGCCTTTCATCCCAAACCTTTGAAATCCTCTAGATGGGGATACCTTCAGCATCACATGATCTCCGATCTGAAATTCTAAGTCCCTTCTTCTCTTGTCTGCATAGCTTTTTTGCCTGGATTGAGCTATCTTAATTCTGTCTCTGATAATTTGTATGTCTCTGCTGGTGTTTTGTACCATGTCTGGTCCCAACCATTATTGCTCGCCAACTTCAATCCAGCCAACAGGCAATCTACAGCTTCTGCCATACAGAGCTTCAAAAGGTGCCATCTTGATGCTGGCCTGATAAACTGGTATTGTTTGTGAATTCTATTAGGGACAGTTGTTCATTCCAATACCCTTCAAAATCTATAGTGTAGGCACGTAGCATGTCTTCCACTATCTGATTTGTCCTTTCTGTCTACCCATCTGTCTGAGGGTGGAAGGTAGTACTGAAGTTGAGTTTTGTTCCTAAGGCTGTCTGTAGTCCTTTCCAGAATCTAGAAGTGAATGTAGGGTCACGATATGAAACAATGGACACGGGGACTCCATGTAATCTTACTATCTCCTTTACATATAGGGCTGCTAACACATCTACACTCCAGGTACTTTTAATTGTAAGAAAATGTGCAGACTTAGTCAAACGGTCCACAATGACCCAGATAGCATCAAGTCCATCACGAGTTCGAGGTAAACCCATGATGAAATCCATTCCGATACTTTCCCATTTCCATTTAGGTATGTCCAGGGGTCTGAGTACATCCGTAGGACGATGGTGTTCAGCTTTTACCTGTTGACATGTGAGGCATTGTGCGGCATGCTCAGCCACCTCACGCTTCATGTTGGGCCACCAAAATGACCTTTTCATGTCTTGGTACATCTTGGTTGCGCCTGGGTGAATTGTGTACTTAGTCTTATGGGCTTCATCCATCAACTTTCTCTTCAGCTCCTCATTGTCAAGCACACATGTCCTGGCTTGGAATAATATTCTTCCATCCTCAGCGATGGAGAAATCAGGTTTGTTTGCTATGGTCTCCTTTACTTAGATTAGGAATGGATCATTAGCCTTGCTACTCCCTAATCTCGACAAGGATGTATGGTGTGCTCTAAGGTTGGCCACTAACACTGATCACTCCTCTGCTCAATGTTTAGATCCAGACTGGCGAATTGTTCTAACAATTGCATCTCACCCATAACTAAACAAGATAAGGATGCTACTGGCTTTCTACTGAGTGCATCAGCTACTACATTACCTTTGCCTGGGTGATATTGGATGTTGAAATCAAAATCCTTCAGATACTCCAGCCATCTTCTTTGTCTCATATTGAGTTCCTTCTGGGAAAATAAATACTTCAGACTTTGTGGTCGGAGTAGACAATGAATTGCTCTCCATACAAGTAATGCCTCCAAATCTTTAGCATAAACACCACTGCAACCAATTCTATGTCATGGACGGGGTAGTTAACTTCATGAGGCTTCAATTGTCATGATGAATATGCTATCACTTTCTCATTTTACATTAACACGCAGCCTAGACCGATTCTAGATGCATCAGTGTAGACTGAGAATCCTTCGCCCTCGATTGGCAAGCAAGGACAGGTGCCGAAGTCAAACATTGCTTCAAGGTCTGAAAGCTTTTATCGTACTCCTTGCTCAGACATAGGGGTTTTCTTTTCGCATAAGGCGAGTAAGAGGTACCGCTATCTTGGAGAAGTCATTTATGAACTATCTGTAGTAGCCAGCCAATCCAAGAAAGCTTCTGATCTCAGTGACATTGGTCGGTCTCTCCCAGTTGAGTACAACCTCTACTTTGGAAGGATCGACAGCAATACCATCCTTGGAAATAACATGGCCTAGAAAAGACACCTCTTCGAGCCAGAATTCACACTTGCTCAATTTGGCGTAGAGTTTGTGTCCCGCAAGATCTGCAGAGCAATCCTCAAATGCTCCTCATGCTTTTCCTTGGTCTTGGAGTATATGAGAATTCATCAAAAATACCACGACGAATTTTTCGAGGTAGGGCCGATAAATGTTGTCATCAGTTGCATAAAAGCTACAGGAGCATTGGTTAGTCCAAAAGGCATGACTACAAATTTGTAATAACCGTACCTGCTCCTGAAAGCTGTCTTGTAAATGTCAGAATCTTTAATCCTCATCTGATGATATCCCGATCTAAGGTCAATCTTAAAGAAGTACTTAGCTTCTGATATCTGATCAAATAATTCATCAACACGAGACAAAGGATATTTGTTCTTGATGGTCAGATTATTCAACTACCTGTAGTCGATGCATAACCTCATGGATCCGTCTTCTTCTTAACGAACAACACTGGTGCTCCCCAAGGAGAAGTACTTGGTCTGATAAATCCTTTTCCAGCAGTTCCATCAGTTGCTCCTTCAACACTTTCAATTAGCAGGGGACATTCTGTAGGGTTGGCATGATACCGGTGCAGCTCTAGGTATTAAATCAATTGAGAAATTCACATCTCGTTGAGGTGGAATGCCTGGTAGCTCATCGGGAAACATGTCGGGGTATTCTTGCACTATGCGGTGTCTGATATCTTAGTTGCTTTCTTTCCAACTACTATTGCGGCAAGAAATGTCACACAACCCTTTCTTATCATGTTTTGTGCCTTGATAGCAGAGACGAGAGACAAGTGCCTCTTGTGTCTACGTCCAGTGAAGGTTAATTTAGGGAATTCGCTAAAGGAAATCTTCCCTCTTCTACAATCCACCATAGCCCCATAAGTGGATAGCCAATCGGCTCCTAGAATAACATCGTAGCCCTCCATGGGCATATAGATCAAGTCAACTCTAAGATTGTGTTCACCAATCTTTACATCAGCTAATGGAAAGTACTTATTCAGTTGAGCTTTTTCTCCCAATGGGGTAGTGACAGGTAATTCAAATTCCCATAGATGCAGGTTTTTCATTTAATGTGTCAGCAAATGCTTGCGATATGAATGAATGTGTTGCGCCAGTATCAAACAAAACAAAAGTTGACTGAGAAAAGACTGGTAGAGTACCTTCAACGACTCCACCCTCCTCGGTGGTCTCAACTTCTTGCAGAGCCTGTAGTCTGCCTGGCTTCTTCTGTCCGTAGGACACTTTCATTTTCTTTTAGTAGGGGGCATTCGAGAATACGATGATCTCAACTCCCGCAACGTAGGCATGCGCCTACCTTTCTCCAGCATTCTTTTACTGTGTGACCTAGCTTGTCACAGTGCTTGCATCTAGGCTTGTTTGGGGCAGTGGGGGAGAAGACTTTGGGCTTTTGCTCTGGCTTGGCCCGCCAGTGATACTCAATGGCCTTTTCTTGCCGTTAGTGGGCTTGCTCGGTGCTCCGGATGTTTGTTCCTTCTTTACCATTCTACCCTTGATGCGCTCGGTAAGGTCGATCGCATCCTCCAGTAACTGAGATTTCTTTACCATCTTTGGATAAGTCTAAATATCCAGAGGTGCCAGCTGTGTCATATATGTGGGCCTGAGCCCATGAAGAAAGCTCTTGGCCTTCATTCGTTCAATACTGACCAGATGATTGGCATAGTGCGGCAATCGGGAGAACTGTGCTTCATATTCGGCGACTGTGAACTTCTTTTGTTTCAGTGCAGCAAATTCAGATGCCTTTCTTTCTTGGACTCTCTCAGAGAAGTACTTGGAGTTAAAGTACTCTTTGAAATCCTCCCATGTAAACTGTGCATATGCTCTCGTTGCTTCAACAGACTCCCACACGCGCGGGCGTCCCTCTCAAGCTGGAATGTTGCAAGTAATATCTTATCTCCATCCGCGCATTGCATTACGCGGAAGATACGCTCAATCTTCTTCAGCCAATTTTCTACCTCATCGGGAACAGTAGTCCCACTGAATCGAGGCGGATTCAAATTGCGGAAATTTCTATGTAGATCTCTCGCTCCTCGATTATTATTGTCGGCTCCAGCAGCTTGAAGTAATGCCTGCGTGAGCTGCTGAATTGTGTGTTGCATGTCACGGAGTTGTGCACGCTTTGCTGCCATTGCTAGTGTTTAATTCCTTCAAAAGAGAATTTAAATGCAAGATTTTGAGTTTGTACTAAGTTTGTGCGTGTATGTGTTTATTTTATCTTATTACCCATGGTTCTACCCATTTCACATAGGTATGGAGTTAGACTCTAAGTCGAGGCAGGTCAAACCTAGATCATCATATACTTAAGAATAACCTAGGCTCTGAAACCACAAAACTATAACACCCCGACGCAGAATATCGGAGCGATATTACAGTTATTAAATAGTACAGAGCGGTAAATAAATGACAAACTATTGCACAATTGGAATAATATCAAATAAACTCCAACTTCATTAATAATTCATCAAATTCCATGAACTAACTATTACATCCACTAATCAGAGCCAAAACTAGGGCCTAGAGTACTTTATTCAAATCCAACTAATACATAATGACTAACTGCTGACTGACTCATAACTATAGTAACTAACTGCAAGCACTGATAGCTGAATGGGTCACTCTTGAATATCATCCTCGTGAGTGTGGTCATCACCATCCGACTCACCTGAAACACATGAAATACAACACAGGATGAGCGAATAACGCCTAGTAGGACTTAATATCTCATGAGAACAAGCATGCTTTAAATAATTAATATTTAGAGGCAGGATAACTAGATAGTATAGTCATGTAGAACAGAGTAATGATAGCAAGATAACGATAGTACTTCTATAGGGAAAATAGCATGACAAGTAATGATAATGGAATGGCCATGTAACGAACTAGCACGTAAATTGCACAACGGTGCACTAGCAACGATAGCACTTGTAGAGATAGCACTTTGAATAAATCGCACTTGATTGTCATAGATTAAATCTTGATAATATAATGGCACTGAATGTATGCCAACATCCTGATCATTAAAACTCCCATGGGCAAATAGCACTTTTCGGGGTGCTCTCCCCCAGGACCAGATCGGGCCCTATTGCACAGGCATAAGTCCTTTCCTTATCTTAGACAATCATTTAAATGGCCAAGAGAGTACCAAGAATAGATGAGAGTAATAGACCAATAGATGAGGGTGCAGAGAGACGTGAACAGATGAGAGTAACGAGATAGTAGATGATGAGACATGGTATAATTGTAAAACAACATTAAACCACGATAGTAACAATGCACAGCACAAGATTGTGTGCGAGCAGTTGGTAGAAGTCACCACCGCCCACTAGCCGTGATATGAACACGAGCTAGATGGTCTGACGTGATCACAAGGTAAGAAGGAAACACACTAAGGCCATGTATCATACTGATCCCTAGGGTGTAACGGGTTTTAGGGTACAACCAGCTCGTCGGAAAAAGATGTGTGCCAAAGCCAAATAGACTTACGGAGGTCTTGACAAGGAGTCCCTAGTCCTCTTAGCAGTATCCCAACGGAGAGGTGGTTCAAGCCGAGAGAGTGTGTAGAAACTAGGGTCTGTCATGCCCGAGTGCTCGAAGGCCGAGGGAAGCGGTAAAGGTGTAAAACACGCGAATAAAACGAAAACAAGTGTAATAAATTAAATAGGGAATTTAAGTGAATTGTTACACTTAATTACCAGATATATTATTGAATATTTTAATAGGGTCTTATGAAACATTAATATTTAGTGTGTGCAAGTGTACGAAATCAAGAGAACATAATTGATTGTACACATGGCCTTCTAAATGAATTAATTTTATGTAATATTGTTTATTAACAATTAACAAGTCGAAGATATGCATAACAGTGTTTAGTTAAGACTAGACAGGGTTAAATTGACACAATTAGCAGGGGTATAAGTTTAATTTTAGGTTATGGCCGCAACACTGAGATCGCGATGGGCATACTCGGCGCGTTCAGGTTGCGACGTATGGTCCGATCGCGTTCTACTGAACCGGCCCCTGGGGTTGGATCGGGGAAGGTCGCGACCAGTCGACCCGTCGCGTTCAGAACGCAACGGACCCCCTTGTCGCGACCCCTTCTGAGATCGCGACGGGTCGGGCCGTCGTGACTTCAGAAGGTGGCCCGCCCGAGCCCAGAAAAGGCAATTCCCTTTTCCAGGTAGGGTTCCTCCCTTCCAAGCATGCTGCAGGGTACTTCTAAAATAGATATAAAACACACAGTGATCCAAAAATCATAAAACTAATTTTAAACGAATCTAGACAGGCAGATCTATCATTGAGCATAATCAATTAAAAACAGACAAGGTTTGTGCATGCTTTAACAAGGTTACTTTACGGTGACCTAAACATGCCAGTTCATAGAAAATGAAATTCGCAAAAGATACAAAATAGAATTTAGGGAACTAGGGGTGCTTGAAAGCTAATAGGATGTAGTATTTATGAGAATTCTTGCATGACATGGGATCGAGTACAAGTATGAATTAAGGTAAACAAGAGGGTTCGTGTATATGGATATACAGGAATTGAAATAGTTAATTCTCCCTCATGGGAGAACAAAAAATAGCAAAACTATGGGCTTTTGAAGAGGATCATGTGGGCTACCTATGGCCGAAATTAGAGGATTTATACTTGAGAGATTGCCTACCTTTTCTTGTTGATAATAATCCTAGGGTTGATGACGAGGTAGAAGAATAAATCCTCTTTGTTGCAGCCTTTTCCTCGTTGCACCTTTGTCCTCAGCCCTTCTCCTCGTCCTCCACTGTTTTAGCCACGAACTATGGGTGGTAGGGACGGATTTAGGGTGTATTGGTTGCTAATAGAGTCCAAGGTTTCCAAAACTCTTCCTTTCCCTTCAAATTCCGAATTTTCCTTAATTATCACCTTTTTTCTAGTATTTATCCCCTCTTTAGGATTGGAAAGAGATCCATTTAGTGGGCAAAGGGTTAGGGTAAGGTTAGGACTCTTTTAGAATAAATTTAGGCTATTTAATAATTATTTTTAACCCTTTACCAATTACCATAAATTTTTAATGTGAATTTAGCTTAATAAATTCTCCCTTCAAGGTGGGCTCTTCACAATTGGGCACATTCCTTTATGTTTGGACCATTAGTGCAACCCATTGCTAATTTAGTTTAATGGGTTTTTTTTAATTCACTTAATTTTCATTTATTCTCTCTTTATTCTAATTAAATCTATTTAACTCATTTATTAATTAAAATTTTTATTTTATTTGGAATTTAAAAATCAAGATTGCTACCCCTATCCTATAAAGTCCTTGGATTTGTTTAAGAGAGAGAGAGAGAGTCCAATCTTGAGTTAGAGTGAGAGTCCAAGTTGTGGGAGAGTTGGAGAGTCTATGTTGTGTTGGATGGACTTGGGGCTCACTAGGGATAAGGATAGAAGGTTTGGGTCATAATCCAACTCAAAGAGACTTTGTATAGGCTCTAGGATGGAAGGAGATGCCGAAAAGTACGTAAAAATGTGTTTTTGTGCATGGTTTTGTCGCGACGGGTCGTGGGGTCCGTTCTTGTCGCGACCATGCACTTGGTCGCGATAGCAAGACTATGTCTATAGGGTCCACGAAATGGGCCATATCTCTCTCCATAGAAATTGGATGGACAAGCCGTTTGTTGTGTTGGATTCTCGAATCAGAGAGATACAAAATGATGGTTTGATATGACTGATTTGCATTAAAAATGAGAAAGTTATGAGCTCTCAAGTGAAGGCATGTTTAGAGAATAGGGCAGACTACACAATTTTGATGTTTTTCAAGTGGATCTTGGCAATGGGCTTGAGAATGAACTTGAAATTAAGGGTGAATGGGCTCATGATGGGTCAGAGAAGGACTCCAAAGTGATGATCAATTTGGAACATCAATGACATGAACAAGAAATGTGTCCAACTTATAAGCTGAAAATGGGTGTCTACAAGAAGGAAACTGTCCGGACAAAGACATTCACCACGGAGAACAACTACCACTAGTCAACCGGTTAGGAGCGCCATATGCCTTACCCTTGACCACCAGCTTGGGTTTGCCACCTCCTATCGAAGTGAGGCCATAGAACTAAAAGTAACCACACAACTGTCATAGTCTGGCCTCTATATAGTATCGGAACCAAGTAGAGTGAGGTGGTGAGAAGGACTAGTTGATCTGCACTGGAAGAACGACCAAACCACCTCAGCGTCCCAGACCGACCAAGAGAGCTCTTCAAACGACTCAACAACACCGTCCACCATCATTTTCTTCTCAGCTACCAAAGTCTGTGATCTCGGACATGCCCACCGCCTGGAGAACTCCCTTAACCGGGGCGCTGGGACGGGGGCCCCAGGTAACGGTAACATAGGACCATACTAGGAACAACACAGATACCAAGAACTTAGAGACATAGCGGGAAAAGACTCCAAACAGGGGGCAAGTCACTCTCTGTCTGAGAAGGCGATAGGGTCACTGTTGCTTTCTCAGAGGAGGCGACGCAGTGGTGGTCACAACTAGAATGCGAATCCCTACCTGACATGACCTTGGCCAGAAGGCGACGCACCTCCTGTCGCAACCAGAATGCGACAAGGAGGGTGTCGCGATCAGAAGCTAAAAGGCGACAGGCGAAGCGTCGTGTTTTGGGTCACGACAAAGACTTTGCCGTAAACATAGACAGAGATCTGGGTGCCTACCTGAGGCCTCCCAAAACACCCTAAAATGGCAAACCCGATGTGCATAGATGGAGGGGAGCATGGAGAACAACAAGTACACATGCTAGAGGTACAAACCACCCTCATCCACACCCATGTATGAAAATGTGAAGCATCTATACACTCATGAAACCTCGCATGCACATACAAGAGATCACTCAAACCCCCAACCCCATTCAAGAACCAGGAATCCAACATGCATTAAACACCGGCGTGGATTCTACAAGGCTTGGAGAAGGGGGGAAGAAGATCCTAGCATGCTAGAACTAGGGGAAGATTGAAGAACCCTACCTCAAAAAGAAGAGACAACCCGTTGGGGCCTCTCGTGTGCATGTCCGTCTCCTCCTCCCTCCAAGCTCCATGCTCACGCCGTCCACGACTGACGTCCGGCCTCCTACACATTAGAGAAGTGGTCACACGTTGGAGACGAAGGCCGCCATACCGAAAAGAGCACCACGCAGGTGAGGGACAACAAGCCGGAGATGCCACACCCACCAAGAACCAACCCAACAGGGAGATTTTGAACAGAGGGGTCAGAGGAATGGAGTGGTGAAGCAGAAAGGAGGAAGACGAAGACTATTCGTTGGTCCAGCTTATATAAAGCTCAGGTTTTAGAACGCAACAATGAAATTGTCGTGACCTACCTGTAGCGACAACCATGCTCTCGCGACCTCAAAGGCCTGGTCAGACCCGACAGTTGAACCCACCACATATCTCTATGCACGCCTGTCATCTTGAACACGGCGATTGGCACGTCTCCTTCAAGTTACATGCGTTCCGACAGTGTCCCAACTGTCCCGACAACAAGACGACAAGAAGAGATGCAATGACTAGAAATTATTAGAAGGCGAACATGACGATGAAGCTATCGTGTTCCTAACCATAATGCGACATCCATGTCATCATCTTCAGAAGGCGACGACCTAACTCGTCGCTACATTCAATAGAAAGTGGCCGACCAAGAAAAACAGGATGTTACATTAAATATGTAGGTATGAATTATACAAAAAAAGAGGTTCGAAAATTATGTTAATGATTGCAGTTTGGGCGTTTTATATCTATGTATTAGTAGATTTATCCCATAATAAATTTGATAGAAGATGAAATGTTAAGAGAGCTTTCTCCTCTCTTTTGGGTATGGTATTGTCCATTATGTTTTTTAGATCAATTACAATATTCATAACTATCCAATCTCCACAACAAAGTGAGCTTGAACCATAGTGAAGTAAATAAAGTAGTATTGATCTATTAGAAATGAAAAAATTCGGTGTACTTGAATTTACATTTTGTACTGTATTTCTTATTTCTTACTTCTCATTAGATAATACATTGTGTTCTTCTTTATTGACCAAATATATATATAATATAATTTAAATACACTAAACTTTTATCGTTGGAAATCATCTTCACTGTAGTTAAAGGGCAGGTCTATAGGGAGATGGACCTTGGAAGAAATGAAACCTTGCCAGCAGATTCCTCAAAGAAAAATGCTTATTATAGAGAAAGATTTAATGCACTTTCATATTGTATTTAAGTGTAATATAATTAGACATTAATTCCTGTGGCACTCAATAATTAAATTATCATTTTATCATTTTTCATGTGAGGAGCGTCACATGAATTTTGTGGTCTAGTCATATTAATTTAAATATAATAAAAAATATGCTAACTCTTTCTCCGTACTATATGTTTATGTTTGGATGACCAACGCCGGATATGTCCGTACTTGTGCTTGGTCAGTGAAATAAATTGACATAATATATCTATCCGCACATTAGCCAAATGACAACATTAGACGTGACATGTCTGATGTTCAACATTCGTTTCTCTTTCTCTTTTGCAAATTTCATCGTTCACCAAAGCTCATATACTAGCTTCCAAGCACATGGGACCCGGTCATAGGCAATGAGCTACCACGGTCTCCTTCCAAAAGTAGAGTAGAATTGTGATGCATATGAGCCAATGATCTGTTGGTGGGGCTCTACCATTATAGAGACTTTATATATATATATATATATATATATATGGGTGCAGCAATCCCAGTCCCAGATGTCAAACAAATTTTACTCCATGTATATTAGTCATCATATTTTACTCTTTTTTTAGGGCGTAAACGAGTCGGAGTCGAAAACAACTCCCACCCTGATAAGAATTATAAAAAAAAATTTGGATTCAAAATTGGAACAATTTTTGTATTCAATCTGTTTCTTTAATTATCAAAAATTTGAATTCAAATTTAGATAATCAATATTTAATAATATTTAATTTATATTATGTAATATACAATTTATATTATGTTATATAATATTATATATAAGATACAAATGTTATATTACATAGTATAATATATTAATACACTATCGGATTAAAATTGGATAATTGAATATGTAAATAATAAATTTCATATTCGATTCTAGTAATTTATCAAAAAAAATTGAATCAAATTTGATAAATTATCGATAATTAAATGTATTTTCGAATCTTATAACTTTTGTCAGAATCCGATAGAATAATCAAATCTTTTTACAGTGCTATATTTCCTCATCATTTATTGCATGTCTACTAAGTCAGTTGTTCAATCACACGTTCAACTATGCGAGTTAGTAACCACAAAAAAGAGTCTCCGTTTGATGGCTTTTCTCTGTCATCTAGTGAACACAAGAGGAGGTGAAGCTGCCGTAAAATTCCCTTAATTCTGCCTTTGAACTTTTCTCTCTTCTAGTTTGACGATCACATTCACTAGCCAATGAGATAACGACGACTCTGCATATTCTTCGTCTCTTTCCAGTGCAGGTTGATTTATTGACAAGAGAATGGGAGGATGATAGGATATAGAGAGAGAGAAAGATTTATGGTATTTCATATTGTACTTAAGTGTAATATGACGAGATAATAAATTCACGTGACATCTAATGATTATATCAATATTTTATCACTCTCGTATGAGGGATGTCACATGAATTATTATTTAGTCATATTACACTTGAAATGTAATATGTAAATGTAATAATTTTTTTTGATATTATATCTATATTATATATATATATATATATATAATATATATATATATATATATATAGAGATACGATGGCTCCAAGACAAAGGAAGAATCTTCCATGTAGGACCCGACTGAATAAGAGCACAACCATGCTGTACTAAAAATTTTTCCCATTCTACAAATAAGTGTCTTTCGAAGACTTTTCAATGAGAAAATTGTTTGTTGGAAGATGAGGTTAAGTTGAATTGTAAGAAAATAATCTTATTAGTTGACAAAATATTTGAGCTCCACCCATGAGTGCATTCACTCTTTTAAAAAATAATACCGGCGTGTGGCAGGGACATCATTAGCCTGCTACCGGCTTTTGCGGGAAGGGCTGTGCGGTGGCACCGCAACAGAGCGTCCGAGGGGGAGGGGTTTCATCGGGGGAGCATTGCTTGGTGCAAATTTAGTTGTAAATTAGTTGTAAATTAAGCTCCCATTGAGGGTGGGCACACCCCGCCCCCTCCCCCCCTTAATGACATCAGTTCTTCCAATAGTGAGTTGAGTTTGTTGCAAATCGTCGGCGTGGCGATTTGTAACAAGACTTTCCCTTCACCGGGGCAGCGCATGGGGAGGGGGTGTGGTTCTGCATGGCAGGCTGGGCTGGGCTGGAGAGGTCTTTACACAGCGAGGTGCCGGTGTTCCCGGGGATTACTCCCTTGCAGCCGACGCTGGTCGAGAGAGGGTAGAGAGACATCTTTTCTCAGGGTATTCTTGTCAAAAAATTATTGAACTAACACACTTCATAGAATCTAGAAGAATATTCAAATCGTTTAACAACAATTAACTACAATGACAAAGTGATAATATTTTACTTACAACAGTGATATTTTAAAATAATATTCATTAAGATACACCTGATGCCGGTTGTTGTCAACCGACGAGTCTGCCGACAAGTCAGAGGTTCAGTAAGCAGCTAAGCCGACGAACCAACAATTAGGTTGTCGGACGTCGTCCTCACGGGTAACCAATCACTGCCGAGAACGATTTTAGTCTAGCACTACATCCGGACACCTCCAGCTAGTGCCAGCTCACACCTGCCAAGAGACAGGTGAATCCCGGGATCACGATCCTCGGCTGGCCCGCATCCACTTCAAGCAAGTGACCATCAAGGCGGGATTTCGGAAACCCAGTTGGCGGAGTTCCTTGAATGGCGCCCTTGCCTCACGGAGGCTCGTCCACCGCCTTCCTTTTCTATCCAAGGGACCAAGCCCCTATAAAAGGCACAGATACCCTCGAGGAAAAAGGTACGCTATCCATAGCACGAAATTCTCTCTCTCTATTCTCTCTCTTTACAACCTTCATGACTTGATCGTCGGATGTGTCCGACCGCCGGGAGTCTCGGTGGTTCTTTGCAGGTCGGGTTCTTTTCTCCGACGATAGCACGGGGGGGCCAATCCCTCGGGGCCCACCCAGCTCGGCTCCGGCGACGATTCTTGCTGATTTTTCCAGCAACATTTGGCGCCGTCTGTGGGAAAATCAATACAAAAGGCTTATCCCAATGGCACCCAAGGAAAGGCTGCAGCTCGCACGCTGGAAGAAGAAACCGCCCTCGTTAATGTCGTAGATGAAGTAGCAGGGGGAGCATCTGGCGCAGGGGAGCAAGATTCGACAACCCTGTCACGGCTCGATCGTGTCGAGCAGACATTGGCGAACCTTCAACAGATACTATGAGAATGGAGCAAAACCAGCAAGGCACCCTGTGCAGGGGGAAGGATCGGTTCGTCAGATCCAGGGTGATCAAGATGATGCAGAAGGCACCCAACAGGCAAGTGCGCCTCCTGCGTTGTCGGCAAGTCATGCCGGCGCACCGCCGGCGATGGTCAACACTTCCCGCACCAGCTGTAATCCAAGCCGACAATATCCTTCCCGTCACACCGGTGGCAGCCGCAGGTAATGCGGCCAGGGCCGACCTTGCCGACCGCTTCACGGCGGAATCCGCTCCGTTCAACATCAGCGAGTCTCCATTCGACCCACGGTGGAAGGACGACCTCCGAGAGATGAACAGAAAGATAGAGGCTCTACAGCTCGGCACTCGCGCCCCGTCCGTGGCAACGCTCCTAACCTCCTCACCGTTCACAGAAGAAATCACGTCGGCCCCAGTTCCACCGAAGTTTCAGCTGCCAAAATTCCGACGCTACAATGGGACCACCAACCCAGTCCACCACCTCGACCATTTCCAAGGACATGTGGAAATGATGAATGTAACTGACGCTCTGAAATGCAGGGCTTTCATGTCCACTCTGGATGACGCAGCTCTACAGTGGTTCAAGGCGCTCCCCGCTCGATCGGTCTCGGGCTTCTCCGACCTGGCCCAGAGGTTCTCGACCACTTCTTTAACACGGTGCCACATTCGTTGTGCACCGACGACTTGTGGCTGTGTGTCCCAGAAAGAAAAGAGAGAGTTTCGAGACTACGCGAAGCGCTTCCAGATCGAGGTGATGAAAGTGGTGGACCTGGACCTGAGGACTGCAGTCAACATTCTCACGAGGGTGTGCACTGACGTATCGTTTGTGGCGTCAATCGCCAAGAAACCACCGGTAAGCCTCTCCGACCTCCTCTCTCGGATGCAGAAATACGTCAGGCTGGAGTCAACCCTTGGAGCCGCTGGGCGGCTGAAGCGGCCGCTGGAGAGGGGGAGCGCAAGCTCGGAGGCGAGTGAGAAAAGGCCGAGAAGGAGGATGCGCACAGAGACAGACGCCGAGACTCGGAGAACCGACAGGTGTCCGACCGACGACCCGACGAATATCGTCGGGTCAGGGATCTCCCCGGTTCGGGAGGTCACCGTCAGAGATCCTCCCCATCATTAAGAAGCTACGGAGTTCAGGCGACCGGAACCCCTCACGAGGCCTCCATCAGGGCGGGGAGCCGAGCTATACTGTGAGTACCATAAAGGTTTTGGTCACCTAACAGACCAGTGCAGGAGCCTGAAGATGGAAATATCGAGAGATGCTACGCCGAGGGATAATCGAAAAAGACGTCGTTGACGGAAAACCAAAAGATCGCGAGCAGGAGGGGGATCGCGAGCGCGAGGGGAAAGGCGCCGTCCTAGTCCTCGCCGGTGGATCGGTGAGTGGCGGCGACAGCGGCAGGAAGAGGAAAGCGTACGCGTCGGCCGTCGTTCTCGGAATCAGCCAACCAAGCTTGGAGCCGATCACTTCTCCTCCGACGACGCAATGGGGCCGAGCTTCCCTCACGACGACGCGCTGGTCATCCATGCCGACATCGACGGCTACACCGTGCATCGCATCCTCGTCGACAACGGAGCGGCGCCTGACGTCCTTTTCTATGACTGCTTCCTGAAGATGACGAACCTGAGCACGGAGTCAAGCAGTCGCCACACCTCTATTCGGGTTCAGCGGAACGCCAGTCACCGCCGAAGGGTCCATCAGGCTCAAGGTGACACTGGGCACCGTCCTCGGCGTGTAACGGTTGAGGTCGACTTCCTAATTGTGAAGGTCCAAGTCGGCCTACAACGCGATTTTTGGACGCGGATTGCTCGGGAAGCTCGGGGGGGTGCCGTCAACACCATCACCAGAAATTGAAGTTTCCAACCCCTAGCGGGGTAGGTGAGGTGTCGGGAGTCAGGCCGAGGCGCGCCTGTGTTATGTCAATTCCATCAAGGCCAAAGAACCAGCTATTTCTGAGTACGTGCCGGCTGTAGATGACACCCCAAAACACGAACCAGTAGAACTAACTAAACAAATAAAAATCGAAAGCGGACTTATAATCATCGGGACCGAACTCAAAGAGTTGGAAAATGATGTCACTACGTTCCTCAGCCGAAGTGGCGACGTATTCGCTGGTCTGACGACGACCTTCCAGGAATAGATCCGAACATTATCCAACATCACTTGAACGTGGATCTCGAGGCCCGACCATCCGGCAAAAGAAGAGGCCCTTATCGCCGAGCGACAAGAAGTGGTTGAAAAACCAGTGACGAAATATTTGCATGCAGGTACCGTTAGGAATTCGTTTTTACCCAAACTGGGTCGCCAACGTCGTCCTGGTACGAAAGGCGAACGGCAAATGGCGAATGTGCGTTGACTTCACCAACCTAAACAAGGCCTGCCCAAAGGACAGCTTCCCCTTGCCCCGGATCGACCAGCTAGTTGACTCAACTGCCGGGCACGAGCTCTTAAGCTTCCTCGACGCCTATTCAGGCTATCACCAAATAAGAATGGCTCTAGAAGACGAAGAAAAGACATCTTTCACCACTGAGAGAGGTTTGTATTGTTTTACTCGTATGCCATTCGGACTGAAAATGTAGGAGCAACATACCAAAGACTAGTCAACAAATGTTCGAGAAACAGATTGCAAGACCATGGAAATTACGTCGATGACATGTTGGTAAAAAAGCCGACAAGCCGAGGACCACGTCAAGGACTTAGCTGAAGCTTTCGAATACTGAAGCTCTACGGGATGAAGTTGAACCCAGAGAAGTGCGTCTTCGGCGTCCGAGCTGGAAAGTTCTTGGGGTATCTGTGTCTCCCAACGAGGCATAGACGTCACCCCGACAAAGTTCAAGCCATCCTTGACATGACGGCTCCGAGAACAGTCAAAGAGGTACAAAGACTTAATGGCATGGTTACAGCTCTAAGCAGGTTTATGTCCAGGTCAGCAGAGCGGTGCAAGCCATTTTTCGAGTGCTAAGGAAAGGCCGCTTCGAGTGGACTGAGGATTGCCAAAAGGCATTCGACGAGCTAAAAAAAACACCTGGCGAGCGTACCGACGCTGAGCAAACAAAGGAGGGGGAAGAGCTGCTGTTGTATTTGTCCGCAACGAGCTATTCCGTCAGCTCGGTCCTCGTCCGAGAAGAAGAACGAGCCCACTTACCGGTGTACTACACAAGCAAGGCGCTGCGAGGAGCCGAGCAACGCTATCCTGACCTCGAGAAGGTCGGATATGCTCTCATCATGGCCGCACGATGATTGCGTCCGTATTTTCAATCGCACAAGGTCGTCGTCCTCACCGATACACCGATTCGACAAGTTCTCGAGCGACCCGAGTCCTCGGGAAGGTTGGCCAAGTGGGCCGTAGAGCTCAGAGAAAATTCGACATTGAGTTCAGGCCCCGTGTCGCTATCAAAGCCCAAGCCCTCGCGGATTTCATTTTCGAGGGCACTGCCCGAGCAGCTTCGGAGGAAGAATCCGACGGAAGGTGGGAAGTTTTCGTCGACGGAGCCTCAAACTCCCAGGGCAGCGGAGCAGGGGTGGTCATGCCCTCACCCGAAGGCGTCGACTTGAGGTACGCGGTTCGTTTCGGTTTCCAAGCATCTAACAACGTGGCAGAATACGAAGCGGTGGTGTATCAGGGCTGAAGATGGAAAGGATCTTGGCGCGAAGAAGGTCAGTGTCCACAGCGATTCCCAACTGGTCGTCAACCAGGTCTCGCAAGCGTTCGAGGCGAGAGAGGTAAAGCTCGCGTCATACAAGGCCGAGGTGTTAAGGCTCATGGCGGAATTCGACTCTGCGGAGCTTGTAAAAGTACCGAGATCCGAGAACGAGCAAGCTGACGAGCTTTCAAAAATCGCATCATCTGCACTGGAATCGCCCACAACCCTACTGATAGAAGAACTATTGGAGCCAACTATAGCACCCAAAGATCTAATGAGTATCGAGGTAAGAACAACATGGATGACCCCACTAATAATTTCCTCAGGAGTAGGTTGCTACCAGAGGACAAGAACGAGGCCGAGAAGACGAGGCGTCGGTCAGCAAAGTTCTTCATCGTCGGCGATGACTTGTACCGGAAGGGCTTTAGCTATCCCAATATCCTCTGCGTGGACCCTATTCGAGCCGAAGAAATTATCAACGAAGTTCACGAAGGAACGTGTGGTTCTCATGCAGGCCCCAGATCTCTAGTAAGAAGAGTAACCCGACAAGGATACTGGTGGCCGACGATGCTTAAAGACGCCGAGAAGTACGTCAAAAGCTGCCGACAATGCCAGCTGTTCGGCAAGATCGACCGACAACCTCCATCAGAGCTCACGAGCATAAATTCCCCATGGCCATTCGCACAATGGGGCATGGACATCCTCGGACCATTTCCACCTGCGACGGGCCAAAGGAAGTTCATCATTGTCGGAGTTGATTATTTCACAAAATGGGTCGAAGCTGAGCCCCTAGCAAAAATTACAGATACCAACGCCTGGAACTTTGTGTGGAAAATATTATCTGCAGGTTCGGTCTTCCACGAACAATCATTACCGACAACGGACGATAGTTCGACAACACTAAATTTCGTCGGAATTGCGTCGTGCTCGGGATCAAACACAGATTTTCCTCAGTAGCCCATCCCCAGTCAAACGGAATGGCCGAGGTCACCAATCGGACAATCCTGGATGGATTAAAGAAAAGGATAGCAAACCACAAGGGAGCTTGGGCGACCAACTCCTCCATGTACTTTGGGCATACAGGACGACACCGAGGGAAGCCACTCGGGAATCACCTTCGCGTTAGCTTTCGGGATGGAGGCAGTATCGCCGGTAGAGATGCTCGTCCCCTCACAAAGAATCCTCGGGTTTAACGAAGAAAGCAATAATCAAGCATTGCGTGCCGAACTTGACCTAATAGAAGAAAAGTGAGGAAATGCTTCTACAAGGATGGAGATATACCAAAAGAGGGTCAAGAAAAGCTTCGACAGGAAAGTCAAAATATGACGCTTCGGGGTAGGGAGCCTTGTCCTCAGAAAGCTCGCAATTTCGGACCCGAAGTCGGCTAGCGGGAAGTTATCGCCAAACTGGGAAGGGCCATACCGAATAACCGACGAGCTCGGCCAAGGAGCTTATCGGCTCCAAGAGCTAGGGGGAGCAGTCATACCGAGAACGTGGAACGCCGAGCATCTTCGACGTTATTTCCCCTAAGCACGAGGTCGCTTCGGCACTCTCTTACCGACGAGGTCGCTTCGGCACTCTCTTACCGACGAGGTCGCTTCGGCACTCTCTTACTCACGAGGTCGCTTCGGCACTCTCTTACCGACGAGGTCACTTCGGCACTCTCCTACTCACGAGGTCGCTTCGGCACTCTCTTACCGACGAGGTCGCTTCGGCACTCTCTTACCGACGAGGTCGCTTCGGCACTCTCTTACTAACGAGGTCGCTTCGGCACTCTCTTACTCACGAGGTCGCTTCGGCACTCTCTTACCGACGAGGTCGCTTCGGCACTCTCTTACTCACGAGGTTGCTTCGGCACTCTCTTGCCGACGAGGTCGCTTCACGCTATCTAAGTACCTGCCGGCAAAGTCATTTCAAGGCTCATAGACAATGAACAAATCATCGGCCCAAGCAAAATTGTGTCGATATTCTCATTAAAGGAGTAGAAAGTACATGGACAGGGGCAGCTACGCCTCCTTCAATACGGCGTCAGCTGCCTGATCAAGAGAGCGATCAATGGCCGTCTCCATGGCCTCGTCCACTGCAGTGACGAACTCGTCGTTTCGACCTCCGACAGCCTGATCGCCGTCCTCACCAGTTCCAGTAAGAGTCGCACCCGACAAGTCGAGGTCGGGATACAACCCCTTCACCTTTGAGAAGCAGTCATTATATCCCCCCTGAAAGAGGTCGGCAATCTCGTCCTGGAGCTCGTCGGAGTCACGATACTCCCTTATCGCCTTGTTCCTTCCTCAGCAACGAGGCGCGAGAAGTTCTCCCTCGTCTCTTCGTGGGCGGCAATCTCGTCGTATTGCGCCCTCTTCACGGCCTCAAGCGCTTTTTGCGCCCCTCTCTCGGATGCGAGGGCCGCCTGGAGGTCGTCTTCCCTCTTCTTTGCCTCCTCCTCCAGTCGGAGACAGCGGGCCTTCTCGGCGGCTTTGAGCTCTTCAGCCTCGGCGATGGCTTGTCGCAAGCCAATCTCTTCACCTCGGTCGATGACGAATACGTCAAATGCGGCTAGCTGGCTTAGCATGCCATGATAATATTCGTGCATAAGCCGGCGAGCAGGATGGCCAAGCGTTTCTGCCTTGACCTCGGGTGGCAGCGCTTGTCGGCCCCACTCAACTGGGTCCAAGGAGAAGCGAGTCTGAGCCGGAGCCGAGGCAGCAGGTGCCGTAGACGACGACGCCGGAACCGGACGCTTCTTCGGCGCTTCATCAGCTGACGGGTCGGCTGCCGAGCTCCGACCAGGCACTGGAGCCGACGGAGGCACAGCCTCGGCCTCGCGCTGGCGTTTCTCGGGACAAGAAATCACCTTCTTCCCCCTTGACTGAGCTCGGATCTTGGCCTTCTCCATAAGCGACGGCCCCCTTTGCGTCGGAGGAGCGGAGTCGTCTTTGTCGGCCATAGCTGCAAGCACATGTGGCCGTTAAATAAGGAAACCGAGGACGGAACAAGAGTACAACTACGAGGCTGGCAACCTTTTGTGCCCTCTTCGATCAGCTGAAACAACTCCTCGGAGATATCGATCAGGTTGGGGGGCTCCACCTCCTTCAGACACTTGAGGTCGAAAAGCTCGGATGCTGTAAGCCTCGGCGATCCAAAAGCTTTGTATCGGACGTCGACAGCCGACCACTTGGTCGGAACGGCTAGCCCGAGGACTATAGACAAAAACAAAGTTCCTCTTCCAGCCGTGGAGCGAGGAAGGCAGTTTTCCAAGAATATGCCGACCATTCCTCGCCGCGAAATAGAACCAGTCCCCGAAGGGCTTGATAGAAAAAAGGTAGAGGAAAAGGCGCGAGGTCGGAGGGACCCCTGCCGTATAACACAAAGACAGAAAGCCGATGATTACGCGCCAGGCGTTCGGCGCCAATTGAGAGAGAGCCACCCCGAGCTCAGGAGAAGAAAAATAACAAAGGGATGAAAGGGGAAACAAAGCCTGCTCGAACCGCCTCGGTGTAAACCGAGAACCCCCCGTTCATGACATAGTGAGCCCTAAATTCCCTGTCAGTAAACAAGACGGCGTCGGCCGGAAGAGCAAACCTAGGGTGCTTCCGCAACCACCTAAAGGTACCGGGAGAGGTCTCACAGCGAGCTTCGGCCACATTATTGGCTCGACGACGAGCGCCGGAGGTATGGGCTGAAGGTTCCTTAGGAACGTAGGTTCCGTGGACTAACTCTAGGACAAAGGAATCATCGACGGGCCCCCAGACCTGGGTTTCTACGGATGCTGACCCTACCCCAAGATTTTCAGAAACGGAGTCGGAAGTGTTGACCAAAACAGGAGGGTCCCCTGATTTTGTGGATGACGACGAAGAAGAGGCCCCAGCAGAAGGGGGAGGAGAAGAAAGGCTCATCGTTTACCTCGTAAGGAAGCAAGCGAAGATCGTCGGGTGACCTCGTGCGGGCGGGCACAATCATCGGATTGTCGGCACACGTCGGGACAGCGATTCTCAAGGCTCGCGCGCAGAAGCAAATAAACGTCTGTTTCGCATCGAACCCCAGCTATTTATAGGGCCTCGACACCAATACGATCGAACGACCCAGAAACCCTGCACATCCAGGATTCCGCCACGTGTCGGAAGCCCGACGGCTGGAAGGCGTTCACCCGGATCCACAGCGTACGCCCGAAACCGAGCGGCGTCATCATGGCGCAGGGATCAGAGCAAGGTACCTGATAAACCGTCACCAGCAGTACCATCATTATGACAAGACCACGGCTCTCATCATGACAGAGGCGGAGCGCCCCCGATTCAAGCGCGTGGAATACGAGGCGGCGGTGTACACTCGTACGGATTCCTGTGGGCATTAAATGGCTTCTCTCCAAGCCGAGAACTCGTCTCAAAGAGAACCCGGGGGCTAGTGATGCCGGTTGTTGTCAACCGACGAGTCTGCCGACGAGTCAGAGGTTCAGTAAGCAGCTGAGCCGACGAACCAACAATTAGGTTGTCGGACGTCGTCGTCAGGGTAAACCAATCACTGCCGAGAACGATTTTGTCTAGCACTACATCCGGACACCTCCAGCTGGCGCCAGCTCACACCTGCCCAAGAGACAGGTGAATCCCGTGGATCACGATCCTCCGGCTGGCCCGCATCCACTTCAAGCAAGTGACCATCAAGGCGGGATTCTCGGAAACCCAGTTGGCGGAGTTCCTTGAATGGCGCCCTTGCCTCACGGAGGCTCGTCCACCGCCTTCCTTTTCTATCCAAAGGACCAAGCCCCTATAAAAGGCACAGATACCCTCGAGGAAAAAGGTACGCTATCCATAGCACGAAATTCTCTCTCTCTATTCTCTCTCTTTACAACTTTCACTGACTTGATCGTCGGAGTGTCCGACCGTCGAAGAGTCTCGGTGGTTCTTTGCAGGTCGGGTTCTCTTCTCCGACGACAGCGCGGCGCGGCCAATCCCTCGGGACCCACCCAGCTCGGCTCCGACCGACGATTCTTGCTGATTTTTCCAGCAACAACACCATTTATAAATTTTCCTATAATTAATATGATTTCTACATAAAAAAAGTAACTCGAATACTTATTCTTCACTAATATTAATAAGATATATCACGTCACGTGAGATACAAAATGACACTTAAAGTTGAAAGGATAGCGGAGCAGCTAGAGATCGGGTGAATGTCCATGGCACATCACATCAATTTAACACAATGCGTTGTAAATTGAGAAGAACCTACCTATTAAATTTATCAAAGGGACGATGTTCACGTCAAGTCAAAGTCTCCAATTCGAAAGGGTCACCCACTCTTTTTTTTTTTTTTTCTTTTTTAAACAAGTTTAAATATTTCTCCTGTATTATTAGAGTATCATGTCGGCAAGCACTCTTTAGGCCCCCACAAATCGTTTTTCCATAACTTTATTCGTGCTTCCTCGTAAACATGGGAAATAAGTTTGGGCACTAATGATGGAGAGCTAATTCTAACTCAAACTTACTAGCCACTTAAGAGTGCAAGTTATATTATTGGGTCGTCACCTCCTAGTCTACTCTTGATATATGATTAAACACGGTCAAGTCACTTTATTATTGACTCAAACTAAAACTATATATGGTTTATTAAAAATGAAAATGAGTTTACGGTAAACAAACGCTTGTATACTTTGCAACTAAACACACTTAGTTTACGTTTACGTGAAGATTTTGAGTTCATGACGGATAAAAAAAGCAGATTATGATTAACATTCTAAGTTATCAAGTAAAAAAAAACGAGTTTATGTTAAAAAATGTTTATAAAATTCTTGCAACTAGACAGACCTTACGGCGCATATGCGTAAGGGAAAACTAGGTAAATGAACGTGTTATATATGCACGCCTACATCCAAAGGAAAAGTTCACAAAGACAGATTTTTTCAGACAATAATACGCTTCTGGTCTTCGAGTAATCATGATCATAATCGTCGATCATAAGATGGTTCTCCTACATAGACTGTTCGTATATTCTTTTGCACGCATCCATCGTATCTTACGTGAACTAAAACCCACCATTATTATCTTCCCGATGCATCTCATCTCACCATTTTGGTTTTCCTTCAGTACTAGAGCCCTGCGAAGCATCTTTATAGGAATGCTTTGATCGCTCAACCTGGTAGGAGGTGCCTTGAGGAGAATCATGAGTGCCCACGTGAGCAGCAACAAGCATAGATGGTTGTAATTGCAATGAATCGGCCAACTCCAATTTTAATTTTTGAGATTCGACTCTGTGGTGGCTGTTTTCTGTCACCTAAGCCCATCATGACCCATCAGGGCCCATCAACGCCTTCCCTTTTTACGTGGCCTCCTCACACGGTTCTACGCATTTGCAAGGGCCCCACAGGGCAATCATCCCAAGCGAAGCACCGCCGAGCTCCTTAGCGGCTTGCTTCCGCACAGAGGAATTAATTCTGCTGTGCTGGGTAGCTACAGATGCTACCGAACAGCACGTTCGACCCCCATGTGGGTCACCTGCTCGGCAACCTCCTCCAGAGACTTCCGAGCAGCCCATCGCGTCCTCACGACGGTTATAACCGCCCCAGGTCACGCGCCCCATCATCAAGAGGCGCGTTAACTGTCTGGCATCCCAACGGACATTTGAGCGCATAACTCCTCCCGTTATGCGCACCCATCAAGGCGCCTTTCCAGGCACGATCTACCAGCGTTACGCATGCCTGCCTCATCACCTACGCCTATAAGAGTACATGTACAGGACCATGCACTGGTACGTTCTCTCTCACGCGAACAGACCTTTACACTCACAAACCCCCTGCCTTGCAAGCCTCATACTGACTTTAGGCATCGGAGGGTTTTCCCCGGTCTTCACCGGGCCCCCTGATCATTTCTGGTGACTGCAGGAACCTTCGTCCGCTACTGGCGTTCGTCTTCCCCATCTTCTTTAGTGGAGGCCCGTTTGGCTCCGGCCCAAACAGGAAATCACCACCACATTTGGCGCCGTCTGTGGGAACGACGCAGTCATGGCTCGCGGACGATCCTCTTACCAGAACGCGGGGAGTAGGGCGACGAGATCTCGCCGCTCGCAAGCGAATTCTCCTCGCCGGTCTACTCCTGTCGACGTCAACATCGCCCCTGCTGGCACCAACAATAACGACATCCCTGCACCAGCGGTCGCCGCGCCGGCGACTGCCCTGGAGATGGCTGAACTCCGGGGACAGATGCAGTAGTTAACGGGTGTTTGCCTTGCCCTGCAGGCTCAGCTGGTTGGACCACCAGCCCCGGCGGTTCCCCTGCCATGAGAGCGGCAGGCGGAGTCGTCGCACCGGCGTTCTCGCGTTCCCCCGGTGCCTCAGGATCAGCAGGCGGACTCACCGCGCCGGTCGCGCAGAGCCCCGTCTGAGGAGCGGGCATCGGAGCGCCGTGGGCGCTCGCCCCATCGCTCTGTTGTCTCCCCCCGTCCGCTGCGATCGGTTGTGGGAGCCAACTCCCACGGGTCCGGATGAGGGGGCCCCGCCAATTCTGAACAGGAGCTCGCTAGGCGTCTGCGGCGCGTTGTCGACCTCGAGCGTTGCGTGGACGCGATGGTCCAGCGCGCGGAGGGGAAAGCTCCGGCGGAAGATGACCTGGACTTCCGCTCCCTTTTAGTAGGGAGATCCTGAAGCTCGGGTCTCTCCCAAGCTCCCTCTGCCCACCATCGCGCCCTACGATGGCACCTCCGACCCGGCCGACCACATCCATGGCTTTGAGTCGCATATGGTGTTCCACGGAGCATCAGATGCAGCCAAGTGCAGGGCCTTCCCTGCGACCCTCAAGGAGACTGCAAGAGCCTGGTTCGAGACCCTACGGCGGGCTCTATCTCCTCCTTCCGTCAACTGAAGAAGTCCTTTCGGGACAACTTCCTTGGTGGAAGGTCACAGCCGCGAACGGCGGCTTCCCTCCTGGCCGTACGCCAGAAGAAGGGCGAGGCGCTCTGGGACTTGTCAAAAGGTCCGAACAGAGGCGCTTCGCATCTCGCGTCTGGACGTCCCTCTGGCCACCAGTGCCCTCATTCAGGGCACTCGCGACGGTTTCTTGCAGAGGACCCTTGGCGTCCAGCAGCCCGCCACCTGGCCGAGCTACTCTCCATTGCACAACGCCATGCGGCTTGCGAGGAGAGCCTAGCAGCAGGTAGAGCGGAGCAGGGGGAGCAGTCTGACAAGAAGAGGCCTTCCGATAACGGCTCTGACCGTGATCGGAAGAAAGGACGACGCAATGGTGACTCTCTGCGCCGTCCGCGCCCTTTCACCAACTACACCCCCCTCACCGTGGCACCCGAACAGATCCTGGCAGAGATCAGGGACGAGGCATATGTTCGGTGGCCACAGAGGATGCGCTCCGACCCCGGAAGCGCGACCAGAACAAGTACTGTAGCTTTCATCGCGACCACGGCCACGACACCCCTGAATGCCGCCAGCTTAAGGACGAAATTGAAGACCTTATCAAGCGCGGCTACCTTGGACGGTTCGTGCGCCGGAATGAAGACCTCCCCAGACGCCGTGAGCGGACTTCTGTGCAGCCGATCAACAACGAACCCAATGGGCAGGAGATCAATGTGATCGCGGGAGGCTTCGGCGCGGGCGGAGAAAGCACTCGAAGCCGACGCGATTACGCAAGGCGAGTGCACGTGTGGACAGGCCTTCCGCACCTCGGTCGGCTCCATATCCCACCAGTCCTGCACGTGCATCGCCCGAGGAGGCCATAACCTTCTCGGACGAAGACCTTGTAGGGGTTACGACCCCACACACTGATGCGTTGGTCATTTCGGCCACCATCAATCATTGTAATGTGCGCCGAATTTTGGTGGATAATGGAAGCGCCCCGATGTCTTGGCTTACGATTGTTTTGTCCTCATGGGCCTGAAAACCGATCAACTCGCCCCCGTAAACTCGCCTCTGTTCGGCTTTTTGGGAGTTCAGTGCAGCCCATGGGAAGAGTTCGCCTCCCGATCACTTTAGGGACGGCTCCAAAGGTCGTGACCAAGATTGTTGACTTCTTAGTCATCAACAGCATGCCTGGATACAACGCCATCCTCGGCAGGGGTCTGATCGGGCGCATCAAAGCGGTCCCTTCGTCACTCCATCAGAAGATGAAGTTCCCGACCCCGAGCGGAGTCGGCGAAGTGCTCGGGTGTCAGCGCGAGTCTCGCCGTTGCTATGTCCTCTCTTTAAGGGACAAGCAACCACTCGCAGATCCAACCCCACCAACGTTCGATCAGCCTTCTACCAGTCGAGGAACACCAGCTGAAGATTTAATCCCGTCCAGGTAGACGATGACCCGAGCACGTCTTATACATTGGCGCCTTGTTGACAGAGGCCGAGCAGCAACGCTACACAGCCTTCCTGCTGGCCAATTTGGACGTGTTCGCCTAGTCTGATGATGAGCTTCCGGGCATTCCCCCGGAAGTAATGGTGCATCGCCTCCGTCTGGATCCCCGGATTCCACCAGTTCAACAAAGGAGGCGACCGTGAACCGCGAACGGCAGACCGTGATTCAGGATCACGTTGTCAAAAGCCGAACTGTTGGGCTCTCCAAGAAGCCCAATACCCAAGTGGATCTCCAATGTGGTCCTCGTACGCAAGGCCAACGGTAAATGGCGCGTGTGCGTTGACTACAAGGATCTCAATAAAGCAACGCCCAAGGATAACTTCCCCTGCCGCGCATTGATCAGCTGGTGGACGCTACTTCCGGTCACGAGCTTCTCAGCTTTCTGGACGCCTACTCTGGTTACCACCAGATCAGTATGCATCCTCCGGATCAAGACGCCACGACGTTCGTTACAGACCTAGGCCTATACTGTTTTACCAGAATGCCTTTCAGCCTAAAGAACGTGGGCGCAACTTACCAGCGGCTGGTCAACAAGATGTTCGAGCAGTAGATCGGGCGCAACATGGAGGTTTATGTTGATGACATGCTGGTCAAGACGCTTCCGAGAACTGACCACATTTCTGACCTCCAGGAAACTTTCGCAACTCTGCGAAAGTACAATATGAAACTCAACCCTGCCAAGTGCGCGTTTGGTGTTCGGTCGGGTAAGTTCCTCGGTTCCTTGTGTCAAACAGAGGGATAGAGGCAAACCCGGAGAAAATCCAAGCCGTGCTTGAGATGAGCAGTCCGAAGACAGTGCGCGACGTCCAACGTCTGACGGGGCGTCTTGCAGCATTGAACCGGTTCATGTCTCGAGCAGCTGAAAGAAGCTTTAACTTCTTCAAGTTGCTCCGAGGCCCTAAAAGCGCCTCGAAGCAAGGGGGGCAAGTACGGTGGACTGAGGAGTGCGAGGCCGCCTTCACCGAGCTGAAGGCGTATTTGGCAGCTCCTCATGTTCTCTCAAAGCCTGTGCTCGGGGAACCTTTGTTCGTGTATCTTTCGGTTACCGAACACTCCATCAGCGCAGTCTTGATCAGAGAAGAAGGAGCGGCGCAGCATCCAGTATATTACATCAGCCGGGTCCTCCAAGAAGCTGAAAGGAGGTACCCCCGAGCAGAAAAACTCGCCCTCGCTCTTGTCACGGCTGTCCGGAAGCTCAGGCCCTATTTTCAGGCCCACTCGTTACGGTTCTAACCGATCAGCCGCTGAAATCCATCTTCAGCGACCGGAGGCTTCTGGCAGACTTATCAAGTGGGCAATAACTTGGTGAGTTCGACATTAGCTTTCGCCCTAGGACAGCAATCAAAGCGCAAGCATTGACAGACTTCGTTGCGGAATGTACTCTCCCCACCGAGCAGGATCCACCGTTGGCAGATGAACCCCTATGGGAACTCTACGTCGACGGATCCTCTTGCGTTACAGGGAGTGGAGCTGGCCTGGTCCTCACCTCCCCGGAGGGGTTAGATTCCAATACGCCCTCCAATTCCGCTTTCTGGCCTCCAACAACGTGGCCGAGTACGAAGCTTTGCTGTCCGGTATCCGCATGGCTAGGCACCTTGGAGCCATTCGGCTTAGGGTCTTCAGTGACTCCCAACTGGTTGCCAGCCAAGTGAGCGGGCTGTTCGGAGCAAGAGAACCCCGCATGGCTCAATACCTTCAACAGGTCAAGAGCCAAGCAGAGGGTCTCCTATACTTCGAGGTCATACACGTCCCACGGGAGCAGAATGCGCGGGCAGATGCACTTGCCAAGTTGGCGTCTTCAGGTGACATCGCCCCTTCCCGCTCCGTGTTTATTGAAGAACTCGCCTCGCCGAGCACTGAAGTAGACGTCGCGGCCATAGAAACGGGCCCACCAACTCCGAGCTAGATGGACCCTCTCTTGGCCTACTTACTCTGGGGTGAGCTTCCACCCGAACAGAACGAAGCTCGGAAAATCAGGATGCGTGCTCAGCATTTCACCCTCGTAGAAGGCAAACTGTACCGGCGGTCCCTTTCAAGACCTCTTCTACATTGCCTCAACCCTGAGGAGGCCCTTGCGGCCACAGAAGAAGTCCACGAGGGGCTGTGCGGAAGCCACCTAGGGGGCAGAACGCTAGCACGCAGCCTTATCCGAGCAGGGTTTTGGTGGCCTTCTCTTCAGAAGGATTGCATGTCCTTCCTCAGGAAATGCCCAAAATGCCAGAAGTTCGGACAGCTCATCAAGCAACCCGCCGAACAGCTCCATAGTCTATTCGAGCCGCGTCCTTTTACTAGATGGGGCATTGATATCTTGGGTCCCTTCCCAGAGGCCCAAGGTCGGAAGAAGTTTCTGTTCGTAGCTATCGATTACTTTACCAAGTGGATCGAAGCCGAACTTGTTGCCACGATCACCGAACAAGCCGCGTGGAAGTTCGTCTGGAAGAACCTTCTCTGCAGGTTTGGCGTCCAAGAGTGATCACCTCCGACAATGGGAAGCAGTTCGACAACACCTTCTTCAAACAGAAATGTGCCGAGCTCGGAATCTACAACCACTTCACTTCCGTGGCGCATCCCCAGCCAACGGTTTGGTAGAAAATGCCAACCGAACACTGCTGCATGGGATCCGCACAAGAGTGGAGGCTGCAGGAGGGTCATGGATTGACGAGCTCCCTAATGTTCTTTGGTGCCATAGAACAACGGCTCGAGTGGCCACGGGAGAAACACCCTTCCATTTGTCTTACGGCTCAGAAGCTGTTGTGCCTCTGGAAGTTGCTCTTCCCACCATTCGAACAACCCACTTCGACGAAGCTGCCAACAACCGTGCTCTTCGGGAAAACTTGGACATGCTTGGCGAACGACAAAACGACGCCAGCATTCGCCTCATTTCTTACCAGCAACGGATCACACAGTATTATAACGCGCGAGTTCGGGAAAGGCGGTTCAACGTGGGAGACTTGGTTTTGCGCCGTTGTTCGGCTTCGGATCCCCGAAGAGCAGTCGGCAAACTTGCCATCAAATGGGAAGGACCTTATCAGGTCACCCATGTCCTTTGAAAAGGCTCATATAAGCTAACTACTCCTAGTGGCGAAGCCATACCAGAACTTGGCATGTATCTAACCTTAAGGCTTACCATTTATAAAAGCCTTTGTTCAGCATCCTACTTCTCTTCTCCCTGTTCCTATAGTTACACAAGCGCTTAGCATACACCCCTGATCGGAACCTCCTTTTCATTTCCCAATGATCTGTGCTGTACATGCAACACTTATAAAACGGCGGATTTCCATCCGAGCAGGAACAATGACGAAAGGGAGGAGATAGAAAAAGAGAAGCTGTAGTCAAAACATTGAAAGCGAAATCTTCATTTACTGATCTTTTCTTTACAAGCAGGCCCCTTGGACCACGATTACAAAAAGAAAATACAAGAAGGGCATGGAGCGCAGAAGATTAAGGATCCTGTTCGGAAGGGCCAGCATCTTCATCCGAAGAAGGCATCCGCCCAGATTGGAATTGTGCGAAGCGCACATCATCCAAATGGGCATCATTAGTGCGACGCCGGCACTCCCGAACAGCGGCTTCGAAAGCTTCTCGGGCACGTTCGGCCCAAGATAGCCGCTCCCCGAAGTCCTTCCCAGCGTTAAGGCTACTCTGTAGCAGCGGGCCCCGTACTGCTCCAAATCTCCTTATAGTCCGATCCGGCCTTGTAATCTGCAACGGCACGGACCCCCGCATCTAAGACCACCTTGGCAAGAGCGTCCTTCTCGGCCCTTGCCAAGGCGACATTCAGTTCCGAAGCTTGGAGGGCGGTTTTGAGGTTCTTCACCTCCTCCTCCAAATCCGCCTCGCGAGCCTTATGTCTCGCTGTGAGGTCCTCGCAGAAGGCCGTCTGCGCCTCACATAGATACTTCTGCTTCCATGCCCGAGCAGCCAGGGCCTTGAGAACACCCAACGATGTGGATATCCCATCCACAAGAGCCTCCAGGTCGACGTCGCTCGTGCCATTATCCTCCTGGCCCTCTGGATGGTATCCTTCTGTTGGCATCTCCGGAGTCTCCTCGGGGGGAAGGTCCTGGCACCTTGCCAGTCGATCAAGATAAGAGGCAGTGGGGCTAGCAGGCAGCTTCCTTGGCAACGTTTCAACACGGCGAAGTGTCGCCTCTAGCGCCGCCACCGAGGGCACCTCAGGAAGTTTTCTTTGTAGCACTTCCGTCAGAGGCCTACGGTCGTCCCCGGAGCTGTCGTCTCCAGCCGCAGCAGTGGAAGACGAGACCAGGGCGACGTCAATTTTGAGGTCCTTTTGCTGGCCCGACCCAGAGGCCATGGCAATAGCACTCGACGAAGCCATCGTCCGATCCGCCCCAACGGCCTCTTGCCTCGTTGCCGGCCGCACCTCCCCACCGGCTTCAGTGGCAGATGCTGCAAAGGCTGTTGCGCAGCCCTCCTCGGCATCTTTAAGTGCCTGAGTGCCTCCCTCCCCGGAGAGGGCTGCACTCTCGCCGACTACAATACCCTCAGCAATCACTTCGGCTGCACTCTCGCCGACTATACAGCCTACAGTGACCACTGAGGTAGGGGGCATGGGGGGCAGGATTTCTCCACCTCCCTATGGAACATTCCCCCTGGGAAGAACTACCTCGCCAGCACCGGACTCCGCTGCCATCGCAGGAGTGAGAATATTGACTTCTCCCACTCTCTCCCCGAGTCCGTGGCAACCGCCCCGTCCTCGGCACTAAACTCCGCACCCTCGTGTGACGCGCCACCCTGCTCGGCGCTTCCTTGATCGACATCTTCACCGGGCAGGACTCCTTGGGTCTCGTGCATCGGCGACTTCGCCCGCCTTCCGGAGTGGTCCGATTCGTCGCTGACCATGATCAGACCCAGCTCGGTGGACATCTTCGTGACCGCCTCCGAACGGTCCACAATCAAAGCTACGGACGCCCTCCGCTCGGGCGTCCTCACGACTTGGCGAGGTCTCCGTGCCAGCAGAGTCTCAAGATCCTCCGCTTCCTCTTTTGCTCCCGCGGCAGCCTCTATAGCGCGCGGCACCGCCTGACTGCCTTCTTCTTCTTACGAGCTCGGTGCTCGTCGGACACCTCCTCTTCGGAGGTATGATCTTCGGCTCGCCACTCCAGCTGGGCCGCCTTGCGCTTCTCTTTCCTCTTCGGTTTGGGGAGAGAAGCCGCCTCTGCGATCACTGCCTCCTCATATGCCTTTTTCATGGCACCTCCTCCTGCCACAGTCTTTGCCTTCTTGGTGGGCCCCATCTGAGGCAGCCTCACCTCTGAAGACACCGCCCCAGACTCCTTCACGGGGGCATCCTCTTCCAGCCTTATCAAGTGAAGGCTAACAGGGATCATTTCAGCGTAGTTCGCCATCTCCTTCTGGCCCCGACCAGCAGCAACCTCTTCGTCATCTGGAGGAAACAGAAGAAGAATCAGAACCCATGTATGTGGGAAAATGAAACAAGCAGCATAAGGCTTACCCCAGGCGCGGCTAAGCTTATATTTCACAAGCTTGTATTCGGTCAGGTACCCCTCAGCGTGGTTGACCCCGACCGTGTTCAGCGATTGGGAGGCAGCAGCTGCCCCCTGAATCAAAAAGGGGGCCATGTCTGTCCTCTTCAGTGGCTCTACCACCCTAACGGGGAAGTCCCACTCTGGGACGTTTGCCCCCTTTCTCCGCCCGACGAAGAAGAGATGTCTGGTCCACCCCTTGTTGTTGGACAGCCGGGGGGAGAAGTTGATCCGCATCCGGTTTGTAAGGTGCTTTACGTACACGATGCCCATTCCAGATTGCGGAGAGCAGGCCAAGCTGAATGGCTTCTGAAGATCTCCGCAGTCGCTTCGATGTCTTTCTTCTTGCATATAATGCAGAAGACGAAGATGGACCTCAGGAGTTCGGCGTCAGCTGAATAGGCGCTGCTTTCCAGCTCCAGAGAAGCTCCTTTGCGATCTCCGGCATCGGTAGCCGGAGGCCAGCTTCCAGTAGGTCCAGCGAAAGAACGAAGCACTTAGGCCTCGTGGTCAGGTACGACTCGTCTTCGCGCATCAAGACGATGTCGTACTCTTCGCCAATACGGAAGTGCTCTCGAAGACCTTCGAAACTCCGGAGCTTCACCGCTTTCGTCTTCATCGGCGGCGTCCCGCTGGTTCCGACGATCTCCTTCCCCTTCTGGGCCATCACTGGAAGGTGGACGGCGCGGCTGACGAGGAGGAAGAAGAAAAGGGGCAGAGGGAAGCGCGAAGAAGATGCTGGCTAGTGCCTCTGGAGACAACAAACTCTGAAGATTTTTGAAGACTAAGGTCCCGCTCTCACTCCTCCCCTTCCTTATAAGGAAGGTGAGGCGCGAAATTCGAAGCGGGACCGGAAATAGTGTTTCCCTCCACTCCAAGTCTCTTCTCGAATGACCCGCGGGTGATCGTTCAGAGTTGGCATATGACGTTCCGGGTTTGACACGACCCACGTTGTCATCATGAAGGCTTCACGTTCGAGGTGAACCCTTCTGTAACGGCGTCGCCACAGGTCTGTTCGGATCTCCGAGGACGATACTGCATTTATGGCGGAGATGACACTCGGGCAGGTCGCCGCCCTCAAGCGCTCCGACTTCTGAACCACTTGAGGGCGTGGGGGGCAAGTGTGGTGGCTGTTTTCTACCACCTAAGCCCATCATGACCCATCAGGGCCCATCAACGCCTTCCCTTTTTACATGGCCTCCTCGCACGGTTCCACGCATTTGCAAGGGCCCCACAGGGCAATCACCCCAAGCGAAGCACCGTCGAGCTCCTTAGCGGCTTGCTTCCACACAGAGGACTTAATTCTGCTGTGCTGGGTAGCTACAGATGCTACCGAACAGCACGTTCGACCCCCATGTGGGTCACCTGCTCGGCAACATCCTCCAGAGACTTCCGAGCAGCCCATCGCGTCCTCACGACGGTTATAACCGCCCCAGGTCACGCGCCCCATCATCAAGAGGCGCGTTAACTACCTGGCATCCCAACGGACATCTGAGCGCATAACTCCTCCCGTTATGCACGCCCATCAAGACACCTTTCCAGGCACGATCTACCAGCGTTACGCATGCCTGCCTCATCACCTACGCCTATAAGAGTACAGGTACAGGACCATGCACTGGTACGTTCTCTCTCACGCGAACAGACCTTTACACTCACAAACCCCCTGCCTTGCAAGCCTCATACTGACTTAGGCATCGGAGGGTTTCCCCGGTTATCACCGGGCCCCTGATCATTCTGGTGACTGCAGGAACCTTCGTCCGCTACCGGCGTTCGTCTTCCCATCTTTTTAGTGGAGGCCCGTTTGGCTCCGGCCCAAACAGGAAATCACCACCACAGACTCAATTTGTCTTAGATTCGATTCTTTTAAATTATTTAGAGAGTTGTTTTTACTTCTGAGATTTCATTTTTTAATCTTGAGATTCAATTTTTTTTAGACTTAATTCTTTTAATTTTTAGACTCGATTCTTTTAATTTTCACACTCAAGATTAAAAGAAAATTATTTTTTAGACTTAAGGCTGCTGACAAAAAATATTTATGTCAGTGGATAATAAACCGCAGAAAAAAATTTTATGTCAGCGGCCCCTATAGCCGCTGACAAATAATGATTTTATTTTTTGTCAGCAGCTTTCAACCGCTGACAAATATTTGTATAATTTTTTTATATAAATTCTTTTAAAAATTCTAATTTTCTGTTTATACAAAAATAAACAAATACACACACAACAAGAAAAAAACATACTAAATCCACATCAATTCATATAAGATCAAAGTCTTTAAATACTCAAATCATACAACATCAAAGTCTCTAAATACTCAATTTATACAACATGAAAGTCTCTAAATTAATGTCATCAAAATATCAATCTATCAATCATCATAGTCATCTCCCTCTGCATCAGTATCTACGTGGTCGTCCTTTGGTGCTCTCAGTGGAGCTGACGTAGCAAATCTCTGGCTAGTCTGAAACTGAGTCATGAATGTACTCATTTGCAGCATCTATCTACGTATGTCATCCATCTCAGACTCTCGTTTACGCAGCTGCTCCAACTCCCTTCGCATTTCATCCATCTATGAGTCCCGTCTGCGCGCCTCTGTGCGCAACTCCTCAACCTCCATTCTGAGAGTGTTTTCGATATTGCTAATATGTTGCTGATAGTTAGTGGAGCTCGACCCTTCTCCTGTCCCATACCATGTGCGGCATGTCTCCCGACTGCCTCCGCAACGAATGCGACTAGATCGGTCCTTCCCCATAACTGAAATAAAAGCCTCCTCAACAGAAATGGGGGTACTCCCACTCTCACTATCTAGTGAAGGAGTCGATAGCTGAATCATCTTCTCCTGCATAAAAATATTTAGAAAAAATTTATTATTTATAATAAAAAATATCACATAAATATTAATTATAAATTTTAAAAATATACATATCAACTCTACTCTCGTCATTTACCCATTGCTCATTGCCATCAGGTAATTCCTTGCATCTGCCAATTTTAAAGATCTTCATACGATTGGATTCAAGATCATGAGCAAGGCGCTATTCACATGTGTTAAAGAAAGTAAGAATTAAGTCAATATTAAATACATGTTCAAGTTTCACGATCATGGCCAAAGATCAACCCTGGGAAGTGGCATGCCAAAAGAGCAAAGGCAACCTGAGTAGAGGACAGTGTTTTCAAGTTTATGAAATGCATGTTCCAAATTGGAATGCAAGAGAAGCCATCCTACATCATCAATCTAATACTATTGCTAGATTTACACATGTCGTATCCAGGGAAAGCATCCAAGCCAAAAGCATCCAGTGATGCACAAATCATGATCTCTATCAAGATATAGAGGATCAATATCTTCATCATTTGTAGCAGAACAGATATAAAAATGACATGTCTATATCCTACTTAGAACAGACTCATACCCTTGTTAGTATTAACCCATTTTGCAGCTAATGCTTTAGTCATTTAGAAAAATAAATAAAAATGCAAGACTTAAACGGAAAAATGATCACACCTGAAAGAAAAATATTAACTTACCTGTTTCTTCAAAACTCCATGCCAAGTACGATGCATAGAGGACATGTGCATTAGCATTTCTTTATCAATATTGGTCGTTCGATCCCACCGAAAGAGCAACTACAAATTAGAGCTAACATGAGTCAGGATAAGAAATTTGATATATATAATATTAAATTTACATATTATTATCTCAAGATCTCTAAAAATTGTATCTATTATATCTGTGGGAAGTTTGACAAAATCTTTTTGCCATATTTTATAGTGAAGCTTTGATACAATGCCCATGTGACTAACGAACTGGGCTCCCGACTCTCCAATTCCAGTCCACCGATCACCTTTACATTCCATCGCTGGCCAGACTCCAATCTCCTATCTGTCAAACCTCTGGAAGGGCCCCGACGCCCATGTCCTCGACCCCAAGCCTGTGAAGAAATTAGCCCTGCTTAAACATACACAACAAAGACATTGATATCAGATTATAATCAAAATAATGTTAATTAATCAAAATTTTGAAAATAAAACTACATACCTGCTACAGAAGTTGTAGAGCCAATTGTCGAAACTGCAGCTGCAGATCCCTCCGAGGCGGACTGTGTGGGGAAAATCTGCTGCGTGGTAATACACTGTCTCCGTGGCCTCGAACCACTGTACGAGCCACCATCTGAAGCCATCTGTTCAAACATATCATATTAAACTTACAAGTCAAACTTGAAAAAAAAATATATAACTAAAGAGATTGGAAGTTGTAATCACCTAAGCATCAATGTATTCATCGACTCTTACGCTAATATTTTCGACAATGTCAACATCAAATACATCTCCTCTCACATAAACATCAATTAGGGTTTCTTGATATGCTTCTTCAAAATCACCTACATCATCTTCACTTGTTGGAAGTTGCATATTATAATAATCCCGAGGTTGTGCTCTTATAGGAATAATCCACCCTGGTGTTTATTATCATTACATAGAACACCTGTTCCACCTGACTAGCGAGAGCAAATGGTTCATTTGTGTTGAGTTTAAGATGGGTATTGAGATTAACAATTCCATACTTATCGATCTTGAATCCTCTATCCTTTCTATAGACATCCCACCAATCACACTCAAACAATACAACTCATTTTTTATGAGTAAAATATATTTCAAGAATATCATTCAGATGTCCATAGTATCCATCACATCCGGATTCAAGTTCTGCAACCACAATAACACCAGACAATTGAGTCAATTTGGTCTCATCTACAATCTTAGTACGAAACCTGAATCCATTTATTATGTAACCCGAATGTGAGTATGTAAGTCTCGAAGGAGTTTCTGATAACACTTCGATGTCAGCAGTGCAACGAGGATCATTTGCAGCTTTCAATTCTTCAATATATCTTTGAAAACCATTTCAGAAAATCTTCATGCACCCTATTTGAGTCTTCGAACAACTGTCTGTATATTTCAAAAAAATGATCCATATGTTCAATCTGTCTCAAAATATAAATATGTGCCAAACGAACTTCTTCTTCAGATAGTGTACAAGGTTCAACTTTTCTTGCTAGAAAACGTCCAGATGAATAAAAATGGAACAACTTTCATCTTCACTCTGGACTGAAGGACCATCATAATTTCTTTCTTTGCTATTAAAACAAGTGTCAATGTTATCCAAATACATGGAACAAAATGAACTCGTTTCTTCAATAAGTTTCCCGTCTGCAATTGAACCTTCAGGACGTGCCTTATTAAGAACAAAGTCTTTCAATTCTTTAAAAATCTTTCTATAGGATACATCCATTGATATTGTACTTGTCATGCCCCGCCAATTTAGCAGCGGAATAAATCGAGGAGGCATGAACAACGAGTATGGTAACGTAAATTGTGCATACATTCGCAAATATCAGAAAAACTAATGAACAATTATTGTAATAAAACTCATCATTTATTGATAATTCATATAAACTATTGCAACACTAATTCAGAGCCAAAACATAGGGCTCAAAGACATTATTACATGGAAAAGAAATCTAAAGCAAATATCTAACTAGACTCTAAGGTACTAAGGACATTCCATCGCTATGACTTCAGGACGCTCATCACTCCAGTCCAATCCCGTTGTTGTGTGTAAGGTCATCACTTGACTTACCTGAAAACACAATAACAAATAACGAAGGGTGAGCGATAACGCTCAATAGAACTTAATATCTCGTGTAAACAAGCATGCTTTAAGTGATTAATGTCTTGTAACGCAGGTTAACTAGAAAGAACGATCATGTATAGTCAAGAGAGTAATAGTACAAGATAACAAGTGAACGATAATACATTTCTCAAGAGTGTTGCAAAATTAGGATGACAACATAACGAGATAGCGTGTAACAAGATAGTGTATAACAAGATAGCGTGTATCAAAATGACATGTAATAGGATAGCTTGTATCAAGGTGGCGTGTAACGAGATAGCTTGTAAAGAGATAGCGTGTAAGAGAAACATGAAATGAGAGATAACGTGTATGGTTGCACCACGGTGCACTATTCGAGTATGGCAATAGTCACTTTGGGACAGTAGCCATTTAACGATAGTACATTTCGTCTGAACTCCTCAGACTAATGTTATAACAGTCAGTGCTAGCACACTAATAGCACAGAACTGGTACAATATGTCTGAACTCCTCAGACTAATAGTAAAACAATCAGATGTCTAGCCAATGTCGAGATAGTCAGAACCAGTGCAATGCAGAACACCGTCAATAGCCCCTGCAGGTATTTTCGGGTGGCTCTCTGCCCCCAGGACTAGATTGGAGCCCCTCGGACACTCTCTGTTCCCTGCACACTAAGCATTCAAGTCAGTAGGGTCACCGGACCCATATTATGGCGCTAGACAGTCATGTATAGTACAAGCCATGGGAGCCGCAACAGCTTAGGAGTCTCAAGAGAGTACTAGATGAATAGACGAGATAGTAGAGTGAACGTGAATAGATGAGAGTACAAGGATAGTAGACGAGATATGGGTATAATCGTAAAACAACGTTAAACCACGATAGTAATGGTTGCACAGCACCAGGTCGGGTACCGGCAGTCTGGTAGAAGTCACATCCGCCCTACTAGCCGTGCTGTGTACACGAGCCAGGCGGTCCCGCGTGATCACAAGATAAGAGAGATCTCACTAAGGCCGTTTGGATCGTACTGATCCCTAAGAGTGTAACGGGTATTAGGGTACCACCAGCTCGTCGGCTAAGGACGTGCGCCAAAGCCAAGAAGACTTACGGAGGCCTTGACAAGGAGTCCCTGGTCCAGTCGAGAGTACTCCCGATGGAGAGGTGGTCCAAGTCAAGAGAAAGTGTGTAGAAAACGGGTCCGTCGTGCCTCGAGTGCTCGAAGGACGAGGGAAAACGGTAACGGTAGATAAAATGCGCGAGTCAAAATGGAAACAATTATATTTAATAAATAGGGTAATTTAGTCATTTATTTCGATAATTTACCGAATACATTATTGCATAATTTATCAAGGTCAAATGGCAATTTACAATGTTATGTATGTGCAAGTGTAAAGAGATCTTGTGGATATGACAAGTCGTGCAAATGTCATTTTAAATAATTAAATTTATATCATTAATGTCATTTATTAATTTACTAAGTCGAATTAACTATAACATGGGTTAATCATGGCTAATTAAGGAGTATATAGACTAATCAGCAGAGATATGAGCACAATTATTTGTTATGGCCGAAATTTAAAGAAGGCGACGGGGTTGCCCGTCGCGATCATGTCGCGACGGGGCGCATGGGCGCGTTAAGCAGCGTATCGCGATGGGTTTCCCGTCGGTCCAGGTCGCGGCGGGGCGGCCTGGCGCGACAGGCGAACCGGCCAGCCCGGTTCGGGTTTGGAACGCGGCGGCGAGGCCCGTCGCGTTCATGACACGGCCTGAAGGCCGACCGCGACCCTCCTGTTATGGCGGCGTATCGCGCCGCCGCGATAACAGGGGCGGTCCAGGTTTTCCCCTTTCTTCTCTGGGTGGACCCTTCTTGACATAGGGTCATTCTAAATTCAGTATAAAATCATACGGTGATCGAAAAAGCACGAACTAGTTTTAAACGAAAGTAGACATGTATATCTATCAACATGCACGATTAATTTGAAAATAGACAAGGTTTAGACATGCATTGATCAGTTTACTTTTCGGTGACCTAAACAGGCGCAGTTAGGGTTCAACGAATTAATTAGAGATGTATACATGATGAAAAATTACGAAACCAGAGGCGTTCAAAAGATAACAAGATGCAGTATTTATGATAATTTTCTCATGATCTGAAGTCAAACATAAACGGGGTTCACAAGCAATCATGAAGGGTCAGGTGCATGTAACTGACAGAGATTCAAGAATTAATTTTCCCTCATGGGAGATCGAAATAGCACGAAACCATTTGTGTTTGAAAGATATTGCACTGTAGTATCATTGAGAATTTTCTCATAGCATGGGAACAAGTACGTGCAGGGGATTAGAGAAAACATGAGATTTCAGATTCATGGTGACAGTAGGGGTTCATGAATTAAATTCACCCAAATGGATGAACAGAATACAACGAAACGATAGAGCTTTTGAAGAGGTACATGAAGTCTACCTAGGGTAATTATTTCACGATTTTATCTTGAGAGATTGCCTACCTTTTTCGTAAAGTAAGAAAACCCTAGTTTGAATGACGAAAATAAGAGAAATCCCTCCTTGATCCAAGCTTTCTCCCCTTGCTCTCCACGTCCAGAACTCTTTCTCTTCGTCCTCCAGAACTCCAACCACGTTCTATGGGGTTGATAGGGTCAGATGAGAGGTGTATAGGGTGGTAATAGAGTCCATACAACTCTAAACTCTTCTCTTCTCTTCCAACTCCGAAAATAGCAATTATCCACCTATTTTTCTTGCTATTTTCTATCTAATTAGGTAAGGGAGAGGCCTAATTTCGTGGCCAATGGGGTTAGGATGGGTTAGGGACTCTTATTTGAGATAAACATGACTTATTTAGTGTTTATCTTAGCCTTTTACTATTTACTAATTAATTAGATACGAATTTCACTTATTTAACTCACATCTCATGGTGGGCTCTTCTTATTTGGGCCCAACAATCCATGTTAGGACCATTAATAAAACTCATTACTAATTTGACTTAATGGGTATTGATTTAATTCCAATTATTCACCCTTTATCCTTATGTAAATCTATTATCACACTTATTCAAGTAATTTCATATTTTTATTTTAATTAAATATTATTCATGCCAATATTTCTAACCTTCATCATTTGTGCTCTTACTCTTGGCCCAATAACGCGTGTGAGCTTAATTGTACAACCCATATACTTACTTTACTTATTGGATTTTTAATTATCCTTTTATTAGATATTTATTCATGGGCCAAGATTGTCCATTGGTCCAAATATCATAATGGGCTATCATCATAAATTATTTAAAGTCTACTCATTCATTTATTTTAATTTATAATCCACTTTGGCTCATAAAATAATAGGTTCTCCGACTTATTCCTTATTATGCTAATGAGTCGCATAAATTCTTAAACTAAGTCCAAACGATTTTTCTATGCCCAAATTTCATGATGGGTCATTAGAGAACATTATTTAAACTATAACTACTATTTTTACGAAATTTTTATAGGGGTTTATACGCATGCAATAATGATGCGTACCGTTTTAATTATTGAATTTGTTAATAGATAAAATTTCTATTTATCTATAATTTTTAATTAATGGATTTTCCGGGGTACTACAATACTGGACCAGCAATTCGTGCTTCATATGCCAAATGTATTACCAAGTGAATCATGATATCAAAAAAAGATGGTGGAAAAATATGTTCCATTTTACATAATGTCACTGCAATGTCTTTTTCCAATTTCAATAGACGTTCAAGCAGAAGAACTTTAGAATAGATTTCCTTTACTCAATTCAGTAATTGGATCAATCACATCTTCATGTGCAATGCCACTGATTGCCAAAGGCAAAAAAAACTTGCATGTAGACATGACAATCATGGCTTTTCAATCCCGTAAGCTTTCGACCAGTAATATATATCTACACATCTTGATAGGTTAAATGAATATCCATCTGGGACCTTAATGTTACGCAAGAATTCACACACAGTTGATGTCTCTACTCTATTTAGTGTGTACAGTGTTGCAGGTAACTTGCTTCCTGACTGAGAGTTTTTTGGCACATGCAATTCTGGCCGTATTCCCCACTCTTCAAGATCCAGTTTAGCTTGACGGTTGTCTTTATTTTTTTCACCACCAAGCAACATCAATGTGCCCAACAAATTTTCACAGACATTCTTCTCCGTGTGCATTACGTCTATATTGTGCTTGATAAGTAGACTCGACCAGTATGGTAGCTCTTTATAAATTATACTTTTCTTCTTCCATCCTTGCAAGTCTTTGATATCCTTTTTGAATGTCTTTCCAAATCTAACAAGACTCAAATTCTGATGTTGCCTCCACAATTCTAATCCCGTCAATTTTTTGGTGGCTTACCAAGTTTCTTTCGACCATCAAATTTCTGTTTGTAATTGTATTTCCTCAATCTATGATGTATTGGTAAGAACCGTATGTGTCCTATATAACAAAAAATTTTATAATTATGCAGCCATCTTGAATGAGTGTTATAATTACATAATGGACATGCAACTTTTCCTTTAGTGCTCCATCCAGATAAATTGACATATGCATGAAAGTCATTCAACGTCCAAAGAAGAGCAGCTCGTATATTGGAATTTTGTTTTCTCGAAACATCATGCGTTTCAACACCAACATCCCACAACTCTTTCAACTCTTCAATAAGTGGTTGAAGGTATACATCAATGTCATTTCCCGGATCTCTAAGACTAGGAATTAATAATGGCATCATCATAAATGTCTGCTTCATACACATCCATGGCGGCAAGTTATAAGTCAGTACCATCACAGGCCATATACTATAGCTACTACTCAATTTCCAAATGGATTGAACCCATCACTTGCTAAACCCAGTCTCACATTGCGTGTCTCTGCAGCAAAATCTGGATACTAACTATCAAAATGCATTCATGCCTCAGAATCAGCTGGATGTCGCATCTCCCCATTCTGTTGATGAGTCCGACCATCAGAGTGCCATGTCATCCACTTGGTTGTTTTAGATGACATAAATAATTTTTGCAATCTATCTTTCAACGGAAAATAGCGCAAGACTTTGTTGGGTGTTCGTTTGCCAGATTTCACCTTCTCATTATCAACTTGATTATCTACGTCTTGCACTCTTTCCTTAACTAGGAGTGGATGTGCTGCATTTTGGTGCAGTCCGAGAGGACATCGGTGTTAGATGTTCCAATTGTTCAAGAGTTCCTAATGTGTTTTCTGGGAAGTTGTCAGGGGGCCGTCGGCTAGAGAGGTGGATTTTATTATTAAGTTCATATCTAAGATAATGTCATTATCCAAGACACCATAGCACATGAACCTAGCAAAATTGAGGCAATTAAAAGTTCAATTGCAAGAATTGTTGGATAAAAAAATTATCAGGCTTCGCCATTCTCTTTAGGATGCTCCAATTTAGTTTGTGAAAAATAGCGGTATGTAATTGCTCATTAATTATCAATAGTTAAATTAAGTAATTGTGAAAAATAAATATCAATTTTCAAAAATAATGATTTGTTAGACTTGCTAGAGTTAGCGGGAGTGTTTTTCAAAATAGATTTAAGATACAAAGTTTGGACTTTGTTCCTCCGTCTGTCGTCGCATTTTCTTGAGCAAACGAGACCAAATGGCAGCGCCGTCTACGCATAGAGATCACCGGTTGGACAACTCCTAGTTATTTTAATCAACTGTAAGTTAACATATTTTTAAGCATAAAATATTTTGAAGTCAAAAAACGTGGACCCTAGTTAAAGTGGGGTAGCCCTAACCAACCGAAAGGTTCAGATAGCTTAACCCTTTTGTTTTTAACTCTTTTCCAACCAGAAAACTCACACCCTGATTAGTTTAACTGGGTTTTCAAAAATCAATTAAAATTTTATCTTCTGCTACCCCACCCTAAACAGAGATTTATTTAATACCAAAGTAACCGAAGAGTACACCTTATGATGACAGCAGACTAGTGGCCCGTGAAGGAGAATGGCAGCGGAATAGGCCAATTCCGATGATCCCATACTGCGTGCCGTCCTTCCGCGGACTTTGGTCTTGCCATCCCCACCAAATTTGGCCAATGCTTCTTCTAAATTTATCCTGCCAATTTCGCGCCCTGTTCGACTCTAAAGACTCTACCATCATTATTTTTTCTTGTTCTTCATTTCTTTTCCGCCAGAGAAAACATTGGAGTCCAACGAGAGCAAGAAAGTTAGGAGGAGACGGAGGAATTATAATTGCACAACGATACTACTAAGAGAACATAAAAGCTACACTGAACTATAAGCAAACCAGAACTAGGGCTAACTAGTGAAGAATCTTGTTTTCCTATTCAAGGAGGTCTATCATAACCCTACACTATAAGTTGGAGCACACTGCATATGACAAGTACTCATTGAAAGTTGAAGATATGGCCCCTAATTGTGCGTTAAGATTGCCAATGTGTTACTAGTGTTACCTTCAACTATACATGGATAGAAGGTGAAAGTGGTCAACTAATAGGTACTTTCGACGACCGAGACATTGCAAGTATATCGCAAGAGATTAAAATCTGAAAAGGGCCTATCTGAGTCTTTTTGCAGATCGTTGGATGATATCTGATTACGGGAGTGTTTACAAGTTCATCGGAATAGGGTCTACACAAAAAAGACCAATTATCAAGGCTACTTCAGAGGATTTGTCCTAGGGAATCACTCTATGATATTTAAATTAGTGATGTGTGTAGGAGAAGCTGAAGGGGGAAGCGACTAAAGATCATTCTCCACTGTAATAGAAAGGAATGGAAGCTTAGCATTGTTTACCATCGTCAAAGGACTTCCTAGAGGTTTTAATTAGTGTCAATTTTCCCATCGATCCACGCTAGGAATGGTGGCCGATATGGATAAGATGTGGAGGCAATATGTGGCAACACGGCTTTGATGACCCTTGAGGGGGCCATGTCTATTGGGGGGGGGGGGGGTCATTATGCTTTTAGTTGGAAAAAGTCTTTCCAAGACATGGTGTCCTATCCTTTATGGTAGAGCAATCATAAGGTTATATCTTCTCTTTGTCCTTATCTGCCTTCTTGCTCATTCCTAAAGATGCTTGCTAACTACATAATGAAGAATCTTGTTTGCCTATGTGTTACCAGTGTTACCTTCAACTATACATGGATAGAAGGTGAAAGCGGTCAAATAATAGGTACTTCGATGACCGAGACATTGCAAGTATATCACAAGAGATTAAAATCTGAAAAGGGCCTATCTGAGTCTTCTCGCAGATCATTGGATGATATCTGATTACGGGAGTGTTTACAAGTTCGTCAGAATAGGGTCTACACAAAAAAGACCAAGTACCAAGACTACTTCAGAGGATTTGTCCTAGGGAATCACCCTGTGATATTTAACTTAGTGGTGTGTGTAGGAGAAGCTGAAGGGAGAAGCGACTAAAGATCATTCTCCACTATAATATAGAAAGGAATGGAAGATTAGCATTGATTACCTTCGTGAAAGGCCTTACTAGAGGTTTTAATTAGTGTCAACTTTCCCATCGATCCACGCTAGGAATGGTAGCCGATATGGATAAGATGTGGAGGCGATATGTGGCGACACAACTTTCATAACCCCTTGAGGGGGCCATGTCTATTGGGGGGGGGGGGGGTCATGATGCTTTTAGTTAGGGAAAAGTCTTTCGAAGACATGGTGTCCTATCCTTTATGGTAGAGCAATCATAAGGTCGTATCTTCTCTCGACTCATGCCTTTCTTTTCTCTAAACCCTTTCAGATTGAAGGTGGATGAAATTTTAGCTACAGAGTACTTTCATTTCCGCTGTAGATCAAAAAGAAGAGCATAATCTTATCAACTCTCTAGGAGTTTGTTGTTGTATTATTAAAAATCTAGAGAGTGTGTTTGTCTTTATGTAAATAATGGATATTAGTACAAAAGAACCTTGATGATGTATAATACTTTTAAGGATGACTTTGTAGAATGGTTTGTCAGTTTTACGGATGACACAAGTTTGTCTGCCCATAACAAATTTGCTAGTGTAACCCCTCTTCCGTAGATAAGTATGTATTGTGTGTGTGTGGTTGGAAGAGGGTATTACACAATAAGTTGACATATCCAAAGTTGTAAGTTGTCAAATCCATGTTGGCTGTCGACATATAAATAGTATAAGTTGACATATCCTAGATATCTATCGACAGATGTTGCTTATCTATCGACAAGCTCTCGAGAATTTTATTTATCTTTCTTTATAAACTTTCAATTACTACACTCTCTCCCATCTTGACCTCCCCCATCTCTCTCTCTCTACACCTGGTCCCTCCCCTCCCCTCTCTCTCCCCTCTCTCACTATCTCGTATCTCTCCCTCCCTCTCCACTATGCTTGTACGATCATGTGATCGTGATTGTGGCGTGCAAACATAGTTTAATGTGACTATGCTTACAAGCCTCTTTTCTCCCATCCTCCTCTAGTTTTGACATGTTTAAATATATCTTTTCTAGAGTTTATAATGGATTCTAGTTCTACACCCAAGACAGATTTGAAGAAGGTCAAATCTAATGATCCATGTTGGAGTAATCTGACATTGTAACGGCCCCGACGCTTGGACCCCTAGCTTCCACCAAGGATCCGACCATCGGCACCGCCGCCCACTGGCCCAAAAACCCAGAAGAGCTAACAGATCAGTCTAACATGATATGCAACGGAGGTAAGTAACAACCAAATGCACTAAAAGTACCAACAAGTGAAGGAAAGAGTCCAACATAGCGTACAAGTCTAGTACAGTCCCACAGTAGTAAAGTACAAGTGTAGAAATTAAAGGGCATAACATGTCTCTTAAGGGCATACCCCAAGGGTGAAGTAGCTAAAACTGGGGAACACTGCTCACGGAAGACGCCGTCTACTATGGCCCTGTCTCCTCAGCCCGCCGCGGAGGGTGCTATTGTAAAGTCTCACCTGTAAAAGAGGGAATGAGCTTCATGAAGAAACCCAGTAGGGACTATCAATCTCCCACTAGTTCTAACATCAGAATAGATCTATATGTGCATAATTTAAATAAAGCGAGTAAATCTATTCCAGTAACAGAGTAAGTGTGAAAGCGTAAAGAACTACACGGTCTACGGTCTAAGATAAAAGTCAGGACCAGAAAACCCGTGTAAATCACGGCACTGGGGAGAACCCAAGGCTGCCAACACAGACAGTAAATGACTACTTGGACAAAGACACTAGTCACAGAAACACTACACTAGTCAACCGATCAGGTGCACCACGCGCCTTACCCTCAACCGATAGTCCATGTCTAATACCTCCTGTCGGAGTGAGACGCGGAACTAAAGTAACCACAACTGCCGTAGTCTGGCCGGACTACCGTCCCATGCCTAGCCCCTCTAAATGGTTCCGGAACCACGTAGAGTGAGGCAGTGAGAAAAGGACTAGTTGATCTGTGCCGGAAGAGCATCAAACCCCCTCAGCGTCCCAGACTCAACTAAGAGAGCTCAAAAAACGACTCTATGTTGTTGTCCCCACCGTTTCCTCCTCTGCTACCAAGTCCGTGAGTGAAGCTCGCCCACTGCCCGGAGAACTCTCTCAAACAGGCGAGCGGGGACTAGGGGTCCATGTAACGGTAACAACTTGTCTCATGGATAAGCCCTCAAGTGCCTAGCACCGAGCGAAAGACTAGAGTAGAACTGTGCTAGGAATAGCATAGGTGCCAAGAAAATAGAGTCACAGCGGAAGGAAAACTCTGAACAGGTCGCCAAGCCCTCTCTATCTGAGAAGGCGACACAAGGGCTATCACCACCAGAAGGCGACACCCTGTCTGTCGCGACTTGGGTTAGAAGGTGACATGGAAACTATCGCTATTAGGTCGCGACAAGGTCATTGTCGCGACCACAGACAGAGGTCCAGGTAACCACCTGGAACCTCCCACAACACATGGTGGAAACCCAATAGAAGGCGATAGTCATTCTGTCGCGACCAGAATGCGACAGGGTGGGCGTCGCTTCCTCACACCAGAAGTCGACACATCGAGCTGTCGCGGTCTGGGTCGTGACACCAAACGTGTTGCGACCACAAACTTACACACCCAAGAGCACACCTTATGTGCCATGCAACACAAATCCGAGAAGTACAAGGGGAGGGGAGCATGTAGAACGATGTAAATAGCTCAAATAGGCTCAAACCACCTTTGTAAACACCCATGCATGCATGCCAAGAAGAAGGATCTACACTCAAGAAACCCACATACAAGCATGAATTCCCTCAACACACATACCCCATTCCAAGCACAAACCAAGCCAAGAATCATTCCATGGAGCCACAATCGCACCCATGCACACCCTAGCATGATGTCTAAGGCTGGAGAGGGGGATTGGATCCTAGCATGATAGAACTAGGGGGAATGTGAGAAGTCCCTACCTCAAAATGAAGAGCCACCCGTTGGGATCTTCTCGTGTGCATGGCCACCTCCTCCTCGCTCAAGCTCCACGAAGACTCCGTTTACGAGCAAGGGTCATCCTCCTACAAACCGATGGAGAGGATCACATGAGGAAGGCGCCACAGTCAGAGAAGAGCACCATAGTCGAAGGAGGGCACTACACCGAGAAGGAACCCAACCCAAACACAATGGCACTCCACACACCTCACACTCTCCCCATAGAGAAAGAATGCATAGAGGAGGTTGGAGAGGAGAAACACAGGCGAAATGGAGAAGAAGAAGAGGGTTCTGCGGCCCGTGACCATTTAAGCCTTGGAGTTGAAAACGTGACAGCTTGCCTGTCGTGTTCACTTAATGAATGCGACGACCAACCTGCCACTATCTCAATGTCCTGGTCAACCTGACTAACGGGAACGCCACATGTCAACCTCGCAGACCTAACACCCAGAACGCGACACCTGACCTATCGCCTTTCTGTTGTCGGGGGTTGACAGTTGTCCCAACTGTCCCGATAGCAAGACGACAAAAGTGCATGCTACGGTCAAAGGGTGAACACGACAACATGCATGTCGCATTCCTAACCAGAACGCGACAGTCACTTGTCACCTTCAAAAGGAGACGGCCGATATGTCATGACTTTCAATAGAAGGTGGTTGACCCACAAGAGGCCCACAAGAGAGGGATGTTATAGACATGGCTCTTGATGATGCACCGTTTGATTTTATACTTTAGGTGTTATGTTGTTAGTTACTACTACATCTTTATTTTGTATGTTGTTAGACATTTATATGAACTATTGTAATGGCCCCAGCGCCTGGACCCCCGACTCCCATCGAGAATTCGACTGCCGGCACCGCCGCCCACAGGCCCGAAGACTCGGATGGGCTAACGGACCAATCTGACACGATATGTAAATGAGTTAAATGACAATAACAAGCACTAGAAATGTACCAAGAAATAAAGGAAGACGTCTACCACAAAGTACGAGTCTAGTACAGTCTCAAGTAACAAAGTACAAGTACTAAAAAATGGTATAACAGATCCCTTAGGGGCATACCCCAAGGGTGAATGTAACGGCCCCGACGCTTGGATCCCCTTCTCCCACCAAGGATCTGACCACTGGCACTACCGCCCATGGGCCCGAAAACCCAGAAGAGCTAACGGATCGGTCTAACAAGATAGGTAATAGAGATAAATAACAAAAAATGCACTAAAATGTACCAACTAATGAAGGAAAGAGTCCAACACAATGCACAAGTCTACTATAGTCCCAAGTAAGTAAAGTACAAGTGCAGAAAGTAAAGGGAAAGACAAGTCCCTTAGGGGCATATCCCAAGGGTGAAGTACACAAACTAGGGGAACACTGCTCATTGGGGACGCCATCTACTATGGCCCCGTCTCCTCAGTCCACCGCAGAGGGTGCTGCTGTAAAGTCTCACTTGAAAAGAAAGGAATGAGCTTTACGAAGAACCCTAGTAGGGACTTCCAATCTCCCACTGATTCTAACAGAAGAATAGATTTAAAAGTACTATAATCAAATAAAGCAGTAAATCTATCCTACTAACAGAGTCAAGTGCGGAAGCGTGAAAGTAACTACACGGTCAACGGTCTACACTAAACGTCGGGACTGAAAAACCTGTATAAACCACGGCACCAGAAAGAACCCAAGGTTGTAAACACAGACAGCAAACCACTGCCTGGACAACACCACTAGCTACAGAACACTACACTAGTCAACCAGTCAAGTGCGCCACGCGCCTTACCCTCGACTGAGAGTCCATGTCTAACACCTCCCGTCGGAGTGAGACGTGGAACTAAAGTAACCACAACTGTCGTAGTCTGGCCAGACTACAGTCCCACGCCTATCCCTTCTAAATGGTTCTGGAACCACGTAGTGTGCGGCAGTGAGAAAAGGACTAGCTGATCTATGTCGTAAGAGCTACCAACTACGACGGCATCCCAGACTCATCTAAAAGAGCTCTACAAATGACTCTACGCCGCTGTCCCCACTATTTTCCCCTCTGCTACCAGAGTCCGTGACTCGAGCAAAACCCACCGCCTGGAGAACTCCTGTAACAGGCGCATGGGGACGGGGGGTTAGGTAACGGTAACAACCTATCTCATGGACAAGCCTCAAGTGCCTAGCACCGGGCAAAAGACCGGAGTAGCATTGTACTAGGAACAACACAGGTGCCAAGAAATAGAGTCACAGCGGGGAACGAAAAAATCACACAGGTCGCCAGTCCCTCTCGGTCAAAGAGGCGACGCAGCGACCTGTCGCGACAAGAATGCGACGGTCCTGCTAGTCGCGACCAGAAACTAGAAGGCGACCCCTAGTCCCGTCGTGTCAGCAACGCAATGGTTAAGGGTGTCACCACAAACCAGAGCCCTCTGAACACGACACATACCCCGTCGTGACAAGAACGCGACGGGGTTTGAGGACACGTTCACACAGACCCAGCTCTCCTGAAGCCACCACACATACCCGTAGCGTCTCTAGACACGAGGGTGCTGGGGGCGCGTTCAAGAGAACGCGACAGGGCGATATGTCGCGTGTTAGAATGTGGAGCCCGACTCTGAAGCAGATCTCCATAAGGGGTCAGGTCGCGTGTTAGAATTTTGACTAAGTGTTGCAGGCGGACTCAGCATTCGACTGCCACAGCCGAATTCTGAATGAAGCAGTCGATTGAATGATTCGACTCACACAGTCGAATGTCAGATGTGAATGATTCGACTCATGCAGTCGAATGTCAGATGTGAATGATTCGACTCATGCGGTCGAATGTCAGAATGTCAGCATGAAGGATTCGACTCATGCAGTCGAATGTCAAATATGAAGCATTCGACTCCCTCTTACCAGGACAGGACTTTGCAGTTCTGAGGCGATTCAGAGACAGGACACTTTTGCCCTTGTGTGTCTCGATTGTGGCCCCTTCCTCCTAGTATATAAAAGGGGGTTTTGTCCTCTTTGTATGTATGTGGGTGTGTTTTTCTTGCAGAAGAAGTATTGATAGCTGCTGTGGCCGTGGACGTAGGAAGGCTTCTTGCCTCCGAACCACGTAAAATCTGGTGTTCCTGTGTTCTCTTCTACTCTTCCTTCTATCTCTCTGGTATCTACGAGTGGGTAGTGTGAGAGAGTTGTTCTGATCAGGTTGTTGTCCCCCAACATCGCGACCAGGTCGCGACTGGGAACCCATCACGACCTCAGTCGAGGGCCACACAAGGCCATCCATATCACCCCAAAGCCACACCACGATGTAAACAAGGGGAGGAGAGCATGGGAATGATTTAAACACAACCATTCGCATCCAAACCACCCATGTAAACCCCCGTGCATGCAAGGAACAAAGATACACTCAAATCCTCACATGCACAACATGGAACCCTCATCATGCACACCCCAACCCAAGCATGAATCCAACATCATAGGAACAATCATGCAAACCACATGATCCATGGAACACATTGCACACCTAGCATGGGTTCTAGTTGGCTTGGAGAAGGGGGATTGAGCCCTAGCATGATAGGACTAGGGGGAAGGCATGGAAATCCCTATCTTAAATAGGAGATCCACCCCAATGGGGCCTTCTCGTAGGCTTGCACCCCTCCTCCTTGCTCCAGCTCCCACGGAGACGCCACCCACGAGCCAAGAATGTCCTCCTTCACGAGCCGAGGAAGAGGATTCACCACCACAAAGAAGAACAAGCCACAGAGAAAAGGAAGAAGTAAGAGGAAGAACTCAGACCAAACACATAATAGCAAATCAATCCACTTACCACACAGGGCAAACAACACCCCCAAGCCACACCAAGATTCTCCCAATGCTCCCCATGGAGCCACCAGCAGTAGAGACGTCGGAGGGGAGAAAGAAGCAGAGAAAGGTGTGAAAGGGGTTGCTCTCGGGCTTAAGCAACTTAAGCCTTGGCATTAAGAACGCGACGGACGTGGCCGTCACGTTAGCAAAGCTAACGCAACGCTCACCTACGTCGTGATCTAGGAATGCCTGCAGCCCTGACGGTCAAAGTCACCACGTGGTATGCATGCAAACCCGACACCTGAATGCGATGGACCAGCATGTGACATTCATGCATGCACAACGACAGGTGTCTCCACCGTCCCGACAGCAACACGACAAAACTACATGCTACCGTCAGAGCTGAGTCGCGACAGGGGCAGCCGGCGCGTCCTTAACCAGAACGCGACGGTCCCCTCCGTCGCCTTCAGAAGACGACGGCCAGTGGTGCCGCGACTTCAGCCGAGATCATCAGACCGAGAGAGGGAGAGGGATGTTACAGTGAAGAGCCAAGAAGTATAGGTAATATTCTATTAACAAAGTACGTGCAAAAGCGGAAAGTAACTACACAGTCATTTGTTTAAACACGTCGAGACCGGAAACTCGTATAACTACGGCACATGAACGAAACCCAAGGCTGCAAATATAGACAGTGGAGACTGTTTGGACAAAGGCACTAGCCACAGAACAACTACCACTAGTCAACCGATCAGGAGCGTTAGGCACCTTACCCTCGACCACCAGTCCAAGTATGTTACCTCCCGTCAGAGTGAGACCAAGGAACTAAAGTAACCACACAACTGTCGTAGTCTAGTCGGACTACGGTCCCACGCATGCCCTCTCTAGATGGTATCAGAACCACGTAGAGTGAGAATGACTAGCTGACCTGTGCCGGAAGAACAACCAAACCACCTCGGCATCCCAAATCAACCAAGAGAGCTCTGCAATAGGACTCTACGCCGTTGTCCCCACCGATTTCCCCTCGGCTACCAAAGTCTGTATCTTGTGCACGCCCACCACCAAGAGAATTCCCTCAACCGACATGCGGGGAAGAGGGGTCCCAAGTAACGGTAACAACAACTAGCATGACAAGCCCTCTAGTGCTAAGCACTGGGCAAACGACTAGTGTAGGACCGTGTTAGGAACAACACTGTGCCAAGAAATAGAGACGCAATGAAAAGAACTCCGAATAAGTTCTAGTCACTCTCTGTTTGAGAAGGCGACAGGGTCACTGTCGCTTTCTCAAAGGAGGCGACACGTGGTCGTCGCAACCTGAATGCGACACCCTGTCTGTCGCTACTTGGGTCAGAAGGCAATGGGGGAAGCGTCACGTTGTAGGTCGCGACAAGTACCTTGTCGTGACCATAGACAAAGGTTGGGGTATCCACCCGAGACCTCCAAAAGCCCCAATAGCAAACCAAGTCTAAAGGCGATGGCCACCCTATAGCAACCAGAACGCGACAAGGTGTGCGTCGCTACCAGACCAAAAGGCGACATGGTGACACATCGCGTTTTGGTCTGGGTGCCTACCCGAGACCTCCAAAAATGCCCTAAACGGCAAATCCGATGTACACAGAGGGAGGGGAGCTAGAAGAACAATCAAACCCCACCATCATGCACACCCATGCATGCCAATGTGAAGGATCTACACTCATAAAACCTCAAATGCACATCATGGAAACACTCAAACCTTCAACCTCAAACATGCTCAAAGGATCAAACCAAGCACCTACACCACCTAGCATGGATTCTGCAGGGCTTGGAGAAGGGGAAGGAGATCCTAGCATGCTCGAACTAAGGGAAGGTTGAGCAATCCTACCTCAAATAGAAGAGCCAACCCGTTGGGGTCTTCTCGTGTGTGTGGCCACTTCCTCCTCACTCCAAGCTCCACGCTCATGCCGTCCCGAGCAAGGTACGTCCTCCTACACGTCGGAGAAGAGGTCATACATCGGAGAAGGAAGCCGCCATGTTCACACCACCAAGACCACCCCCACAGTGGAGCTCAGACAAAGGGAGGGAAAGGAGAGGAGAGGAAGAAGAAAGGGAGGAAGGGGGAACATATTTGCTGGCCTTCCCTATATAGGTCACGGATTTAAGAACGCGACAGTTTGATGGTCGCATTCACTACTGAATGTGACAGCCATCTTGTCGCGACCCTAAATTCATGGTCAGACTTGACGGTTAGACTTGCCACGTGTCGCCCTCGTAGGCCTGACACCCTAAATGTGATGACTGACATGTCGCATTCAAGTGACATGCGTCACGACACGTGTCAACTGTCCCCACAGCAAAACGATTAAAGTGCATACTGCAGTCAGACGGTGAACGCAACGACATGACCGTCGTATTTTTAACCAGAACGCGACAGCCATCCCATTGCCTTCAGAAGCAATAGTCTGATACGTCGCTACCTACAACAGAAGGTGACTGACCAAAGAGGGAAGGGATGTTACAACTATGAACTCTCTTCTATATGTGGTTGACTATTTGTACATTATAGTACTCTTCTTTATATGTATTTGTGACATGAGCGGAAATTGTTGCTTACTTATGCATTGTATTTTGATAATATCAATTGTGGTTTGTGTTGTATTATAGTATTATTTATAGATTTTAGAAACAACTTTACAAATTATGGGGTCAATTTAGTAAAATTACATTTGATGTTTCACTTACATATAATGGTTTCAATATTTCTCTTTTAAAATTTATGATATGTTATTGCAATGATGTATGTTATATTATAACATATTTTATTGAATTTTATAAACATATCTTTTTAGAGACATAAATATCATATAAAGAGGACACTTGGAAATCAATCCATATTCAGTCCATGTTATTTATATAAGATGTCACTCTTGAAATAGATCAAATTAGATGTTATCTTTATCATTTAAGCACCACTTAGATGGGTGCCTAAGCGCTTGGACACATAAAGAGCTTAAAACACTTAGGTAGCCTTGACAACTATGCATAGGGGGGAGCGTCCATGTCGAGGGTCTCTTATCTATATTTATTTTTTATCTTGACAACTATGGTTAGCGGGGAGCGTCCCATGTTGAGGGTCTCTTAATTGCATTTATATTTGATCTTGACAACTATGGTTTTTTTTTTTACCTTGAAGCAATGCACTCAATACTTATTTACCACACACAAATGCCCATTTAGTGCACACAAATAGTATAAGATGCACACAAATAATATATTTGTGTGCATTCTTATACTATTTGTATACACTATTGTGATATTTGTATGCACTAAATAAGAATTTGTGTCCACTAGATAGGTATTTGTGTAGACTGTTTGAGGGTAAAAAAAAAATAGTGCACATAAATAATTATTTAGTGCACACAAATGTCACAATAATGTATACAAATAGTATTAATATACATTCTTATACTATTTATATGTATTATTGTGATATTTGTGTACGCTAAATAGATATTTCTGTACACTACATGAGTATTTATGTACATTATTGAGGATTAAAAAATAAAAAAATATTAAATACATCGAAGACCGTGCCCCTCACGTGGCACGCGCACAGCGCACGTCCTATGCATAGCATTTCTCATTGCCAGATTCCCCTGGCCTGTTAGTTGGATGGCCTGAGCCATCTTCTCATCTCAGCCGTATTAGGTCTGGTGGGCGTTTCAGGCTTGGTGCGGTGTCTAACTATCATGAAAATTACAAAAAAGTAAGCTGGCATATGGAAGCAACATAAGGTTTGAACAGGGAGGTCAATGGATCCGACAAAGAATATATAAGCCGCTCAGCTAGTGGACTACTATGTTCAGCTGTAGCAGTAGTTAATTAATTTCAGATCATGGCTTACCTGTTTATTAGTATGCTTATGCGCTAGGCGTGAGCCCGTTGGCTTCCTCACCGGCGATGCTGTACTCGCTCATGCTGATATAAGAGATACTGGCGCTGGACATCCCCGCGGAGTCCAGCGACAGGTCGGCCCCCATCTTCACGCCCAGGAAGGGCACACCATCGCTGCTGTTTCTCACCCCGCAAGGGGCGCTCCCGCTCTCCTCCACGCTCTCCTGCAGCTGCAGCGCGAGCTCCAGGTTCCGCAGTACCTCGCCCATGGCCGGCGGTCGATGCCGTTCTCCGCCAAGCACTTCTCCGCCGTCTCCGCGAACATCTTGAAGCACTGCGGTGCAATCTTCCCCTTCAGATACGGGTCGATGACTGGTCGAGCACGTCATTCTTCTGGCAGCGGAGCGCCCACTCTGCCAAGCTCATCTCCTCCTCCGGCAGCTGCAGGTTCAGCGCCGACCTGCCGCAGAGCACCTCGAACAGTACCACTCCGAAGGAGTAGACATCGGACTTCTTCGTCAGCAGCTGCCGCCGGAAGTACTCGGGGTCCAGGTACCCGAAGCTGCCCTTCACAATGGTGCTGACATGGGTGTAGGTGCGGTCCAGCGTAGGCCCCGTCTTGGAGAGCCCGAAATCTGAGACCTTGGCCGCCCACTTCTCGTTCAGCAGGATGTTGGTGGACTTCACGTCCCGGTGGATGATGGTGTGCTTGGCCCCGGTGTGAAGGTAGTCGAGTCCCCGGGCGGCGCCGATGCAGATCTCCAGCCGCCGCTTCCATGGGAGCGGCGGCTTCTGGGTCTTGTAGAGGTGCTCCCTGAGAGTGCCATGGGCCATGTAGTCGTACACCAGGATCATCTCTCGGTTCTCGTCGCAGTAGCCGATCAGGGAGACGAGGTGGCGATGTCGGAGCTTCGACAGCATCTCGATCTCCGTCTGGAACTCGTGGACGCCCTGTTCGGACATGGGATTCCCACGCTTGACGGCGACCTCGGTCATTCCGCCGTCAATCTTCCCCCTGTAGACCTTGCCGAAGCCGCCCACCCCCAGGAGGAGGCTCTCGTCGAAGCCGTTCGTGGCAGCCCTGATCTCCGAAAACGAGAAATGGCGGCAGGCGTATCCCGCCGTCGTTCTGGTCTTGGCGGACCCAGCGGATTGTGAGTTGCCGATGGCGGAGAGTGGGAGCCAACCAGAGGACCCTTCTCTGGTGCCCGCCTCACTTCCTCCTCCCTTTCTACGTCGACTGCACACCAAGAACATTAAGCGGGAAACAATCCAGATGGCAGCAGCAACGCCGCCGGCTGCGCCTGCAATGACAGTACTTTACTCTTGGAGCCTGTCCCTTACTAGGATGAGGATCCGACTTCGGCATAGGAATTGGATTTTCGTCGGGCACGGCGAGGTTGCCGTTCTGCGAACTGAGCTTGAAGATCTCGAGCCCATTCAGAATGGCATCGTAGTACTCCGGCTTGGTGCCCTGGTAAGGGTGGAGAGCAACCCAAAAATCTTGCTGGTCCGCGCCATCCGGAGCGAGCACAATATAGTCCCGGTACACAGGGCTGCCGATTGCCCCGCTGAAGGCGATCACGTCCGCGTCTGGGTAGCAGTCTGGTTGTTGAGGTAGATGGAGAAGACCCTCTGGTTGATCTTGGTGAAAGGGTACTGGATCTCACAGAAGTGCATCCGCACCAGGTAGAGGAACCCGGGGTCGACGGAGAACAACCAGGTGAGATTGTAGCCAATGTTGATGTCGGGGTTATTCCCCATAGACCTCGCCGTGCCGTAGACCACCGTGGGGGCAGCGTATTCCGGCACCTTGGAGTACCCGATGGAGACATTGGAGTCCTGGCCGTAGGTCACGCTGGTCGAAGCAGATAAGATGTAGGGGTTGTCGTCCGCCCAGGACCTGAAGAGGTCGACGTCGTCGACGGGGGAGATGGCCTTCCCGCCCACGTTCAGCCGGTACATGGTCTGCAGCGCCGTGGTCTCGTCCACCGTGTAGGTCGTCGACATTCCGACGATGGTGATGAGCTCGGAGCCGAAGAGGTCCGGCATGGAGACGATCTCGATGCCATTCACAAAGGCGTAAGCCTCGGCAGCACACCGGCCGTTGGTGTAAAGGTTAGATTGAGGGAGCCCGATGAGACGTTGATTGAGAATTCCCGGATGTGGTAGGCAAGTTGAGGGTTTCGGCGGTGTTGGACGCGCCGGTGAAGTTGCTCAGCAGGGTGAAGTCGCCGGGGTTGGCGGTGACGGCGAAGTGGAATTGCTGGCAGAGACGATTTTGGTATAGTTGGCCCGGTAGAAGTAGAGGCGCACGAACTTGCGGGCGGCGAGGACAGGGAAGGAGTAGGTGGAGGAGGATGGGAAGATGCGGGCGGTCATGTAGGGGACCGGGACGGAGACTATATCGTGGTCCGCTTCGGCGGTCAAGGTGGGCACCGAGGGTGCGAACTTGGAGCCGTTGTCGCCCGTCCAGCTGCGGTTGTTCTCGTCGGGCAGCTGGCCGGAGGATCCGCAGTTGAGGAGGATGTAGTCGCGGACGGCGAAGGAGGAGTTCTGGGCGGATGTCTGGGCAGCGAAGAGGAGGAGGAGGCTGGAGATGGGGAGGAGAAGGTGGCACTTGCTGCTGGAGCTGGGGATCTCCATGGGGTTCCAACACTAATAACACAGTTCTGCAGTCTGAAATGTCGTCGTCGGCGTCGCGGCGGCGGCGGCTGCGTCTTCTTCTTCTTCTTTGAGAATATTGGGCTCTAACTATAGAAAAGACCTGGTGGACTCTGATATTTGTTATCGAAATCCTTCCTCTGCCACAACTTCCTGACCACCATAAGATAACTAGGTGATGCAATTGGGACAGGAAGCAGCAAAGTGCATGTCAGGAAATTATGTCCTTTTTTTTGGGCAGAAAGAGGGAGGCGAGCTCCCAAATCATTAAGATATATCAACAGCAATTATATCAGAAATTACAGAGGGGAGGGAAAAAGGTTTCAACGGTGGTCTCAGGAGAAGGTTCTCAATTTAACAACCGTATGAACAGTTTTATTATATATAGTCTCTAAAATAAAAGAGATCACAATATTTTATTTTTTGATAAAAAATTTACAGTCCTCCACAATAAATAAAATCTATTAGGAAACCGGTGAAGAGCTATTAATGACATTAACAATCAGTTGAGAATCACTTTCAATGATGACCTTAGCTTGGAGCCGACGTCCCCCATCCAGTTGCGGTTATGCTCGTCCTGCTGCAGGCGGAGGGTCCGCAGTTGAGGAGAATATAGTCGCGGACGACGGAGGAGTCCAGGCGGTGGTGTGGCCGGCAAAGAGGAAGAGGAGGTGAGAGGGAGAGCTGGAGTGGGGAAAGAGGTGGTGGTGGCTACTGTGTACTTGGAACGGGCGCTCGCCATGGGGACCCAACACAGAATTCTCAGACGATAATCAAAGCCTCCTGCAGTACAGGCGCTTTTTTCTTCTTCTACTGTTTCTTGCAGAAGATTTGGTTGACTTTGTCTGAAACATTAATGCCTAAGATGGGCAACCGCAGCTAAAGATTGGGAGCTTCTCTGTTTGTCGTAAATACCTCGCGTTTAGAAGTCATATTTCTTTTCACATCAATTTTTTCATTTCTGTTCTAAAGGTAGAGTCCATGTTGTAATCTGTTATAGATGACAAAACTAAACATGACAAACTTGATTTAAATGCCACACAATTTAAACATGCGACATGCATGAAAAAAATAATTTGTTATTTAAATACCAATAATTATTGTACTACCCTTACATATATCATGTCCACTTCGTAACCCATCGATATGAAGTGAAGGTGAAGTGAGTTACATAGAACTCTTCCATTTCCTACCCCATATGTAAACATAAATTAACTAAAAATTTAATTATGTACACTTATGCGAGGCATCTTAGAAGTAAATCTCTTCTATTTGATGAAATGTCTGAAATAATATCTATTAATTTCAATTAAATATAAAAAATCACTTAATTTTATGTCAAGAGAAATTACTTTTTAAGACGATCAATTTCTCAACTGCACGGACGACACCATTGACGAGTCAGACTGTCGACTTGTTTGCCGTCGACGATGACCAGATTCTAATTCTGATGACTCAGTTTTAAAAAAATTATTTTTGTTGGTTCTGAATTTTGAACCTAAAACCAATCTAATAGAAGTGTAATATTTTATCAACTATGTGATAATTTAGACATTGTTAAGTTGGTTATCAACAAACACCTCTTAATGAATATTTTATATATATCAAGTTCTTTTAAATTTTAATATAAAGATAGATGAAAAATAAGATTTAGATTTAAATATCAAGTGTTATTCAAACGCCACCTAAATTTATGTTTACGGTAATATTTCATGTCTATGATAACCATAAACAAGATTATGATAAACTAAGTCAAAGAGATGAATGGTCTATTATTTAAGCAATTAAGACAAAGAGATCGAATTACTTAACATATTAATATTCAGAATCAACAATTCAACACGACCAAATTGGAAAAACTGATTATCTGTGTTGAGTTGTAGCATCTCTTTTCTTCTTTGGTCAGTCACATTCTGCTGAAGATGGCGACGTATCGGGTCGTCGCCTTCTGAAGGCAACGGGATGGCTGTCGCATTCTTGTTGGGAATGCGACAGGCATGTCGTCGCGTTCCCCTTCTGACCGTAGCATGCAATTTTGTCGTCTTGCTGTCAGGACAGTTGTGACACGTGTTGAGGCACTATCAGATGAAGGCGACAAGTCAGGTGTCGCGTTCATGGTGTCAGTTCTGCGAGGCGACACGTGGCGAGCTCGTTGGTCAGGTCTAACCTTGACTTTGGGGGTCGCGACAGGTAAGCCGTCGCATTATGTAAGGAACATGACGGGGTAGCTGTCGCGTTCTCAAGTCCGTGACCTATATGTGCAGGGCAACATACCAGTCTTCCTCTTCCCTTTTCTTCTTCATCCTTCCTTCCTCTGACCCCTAGGTGTGGTTTCCTCCGTGAAGAGAGTGCGTCGGTGTGTGTGAGGAGAGGTGTGGCTTCCTCAGCATGGTGCTCTTCTTTAGCATGGCTTCTCTCTTCGTGGTAGTTATCCTTCTCCAACGTATAGGAGGATGTGGCTTGCCCGTGGAAGGTGTGAGCTTGGAGATTGGAGCGAGGAGGAGGTGGCCATACACACGAGAAGACCCCAACGGGTTGGCTCTCGTTTTGAGGTGGGGACCCTGTCCTTCCCCTAGTCTATCATGCTAGAATCTCTACCCTTCTCCAAGCCTTGTAGAATCCATGATTAGGTGTTGTGGATGCTTGGTTTGATCCTTTGAGCATGTATGGGGGTTTGGGGTTGGCGTGTTATCATGCTTGCATGTGAGTTTTCATGAGTGTAGATTACTTCATTGGCATACATGGGTGTGGATGAGGGTGGTTTGTGCCTATAGCATGTGTTACTTCGTCCTACATGCTCCCTCCCTCTAGGTACACCATACTTGTGTTGTATGGCTTGTGGAGGTCTCGGGGGTCTCTGTCTGTGGACACGACAAAGTTCTTGTCGCGACCTAGAATAGGACATGTCAACACATCGCCTTCATTGCCCGATTCTCTGTTGGGTAGTAGGAGTCCCGGGTGGTCACCCGGGCTTCTGTCTGTGGTTGCGACCTAGATCGCGATGCTTCCCCTGTCGCCTTCTGAACTAAGTCACGACCGGCTGGATGCCGCCTTCAGGTGGTGAAGGCCCTTGTGTCACCATCTCAGACAGAGAGCAACTTGGCGACCTGTTCAGAGTTTTCCTTTCACTGCGACTCTGTTTTCTTAGCACATGTGTTGTTCCTAGCACGGTCCTCGACTATCGTTTGCCTGGTGCTAGGCACTTGTGGGCTTGTCTGTTGAGGGTTGTTATTGTTACCTAGACCCCCAGTCCCCGCACGTTAATGAGGGAGTTCTCCGGTGGTGGAGTGCTCGAGTTGTGGAGTCTAGAGCTAAGAGAAAGATGGTGGGGACAACAGCGTAGAGTCGGTTGCAGAGCTCTCTTAGCTGAGTCTAGGACACCGAGGTGATTTGGTTGTTCTTCCGGCTAGATCAGCTAGTCCTTCTCACTGCCCACTCTACGTGGTTTCGGTACCATCTAGAGGAGCTAGGCATAGGACCGTAGTCCGGCCAGACTACGGTAGTTGTGTGGTACTTGTAGTTCTGTGTCTCACTCCGCCGGGAGGTGTTAGACATGGACTGGTGGTCGAGGATAAGGAGTGTGGCATAGCTGATAGGTTGACTAGTGGTAGTTGTTCTTCGTGGCTAGTATCTTTGTCCAGGCAGTTGTTCTCTGTCTGTGTTTGCAGCCTTGGGTTCGTCCCAGTGTCGTGGTCACACGGGTTTCCGATCCCGATGTGTTAGACTGATGGCCGCGTAGTTGCATTATGCTTCCGCACTTACTCTGTTAGTAGAATAGATTAGCTTATTTAATTCAGTTATGCATATATATCTATTTACTTGTTAGAACCCTTGAGTAGTGTTCCCTTTGTACATGGCTCGTCACC
>CM024757.1:29930902-29969751 GCA_014218235.1 Colocasia esculenta | reverse complement strand
GAGTGTATCAAAATAGCTCACTCGTTTTCATCAAAAGAAAGTTATTGAGAGAAAATTCAAAGTCGGTGAAATGGTGGTAAAAGAATCTTTGTAAACCTGGTGGTCCCCGATCTAAACTCCAACCAAATTGGGAAGTGTCATACTAGTTAAAGAAGCATATCCAGGCAACACGTACAGGCTAGTGAACGCGGAGGGTGAGGAGCTCTCTCATTCTTGGAATGGGCTTCATCTTAAGAGTACTACCCCTAGTTAGGTGTTTGGATTACGTGGTACACGGACCCTAAAATGAAAGGATGTCATTTTTATTTCATTTCCTATTCTTGGTGAGTTAGCCCGAGGTGCGGATACTCACACACTTACACGCCCACCCCTGGAAGCTAGAGGCACAGAATCTAAGGAAGATCAATGCCAAGCCAAGAGTCTAGGACATTACTCGTTTCTCGCTCCATTCGGTCCACCAATAGAAAGAGAAACTTGAGGATTGATCTCCTGAATCTGTTGAACCACTCTTTATTACCTTCTATTTTTGGTGCTAACAAATTTATGATGTAACTTAAATTGAATATCTTGTTTCATCTGTGTCGCATCAATCTCATAACATTTTGTTTCATCTGTTCGCATCAATCTCATAGCAAAATGCCAAGTCTCTCAATGATGAAATAAGGCGCACTAAAATGATAAAATCGATGTCTAATCTATATACATCGATTTCAGTTCAAGTGCCAATTTAACAAGCGATACAACGATTTGGTTCAAACGATTTTATAAGCGCTACAACAATTTGGTTTAATCGATTTTATAAGCGCCACAACAATTTGATTGTATAATGATTCGTTAAGGCTCATAACGATTTGATAAGTGAGTGCAACGATTTGCTCTCACATCGATTTTCCTTCTATAATGATTCGTTAAAGCTCATAACGATTCGATAAGTGGCCATAACGATTTGCTTTCACATCGATTTCTTAAGTGAGACAATGATTTGCTCTTACATCGATTTCTTAAGTAAGACAAAACGTTTGTGCCATAACGATTTCTTTAGCAATCACATCGACTTGCTCATAACGATTTCTTAAGTGCTTACAACGATTTGTTCATCAAGCTGTAACGATTTGTATGGGCATCGAGTTGTTCATGAGTGCACAACAATTCACATGGATCGATCATTATGCACAACAATTTTATATAAGTCATATTCGTCCATTTCTCTTATACTTTAAAGTGCTTTTAGCGCCTAATGAGAAGTCAGATATCTTCTGACAAAAAGTTGCATGCTTGTCAGAAAAAGATATGACCTACTATTTTCAGCATGTTAGCAGAAACACAGTAGTATGCACAGTTTATCATAAACACTCTTTTATGCTAACACTCTCTTCTATGTGTATAGACCTCGAAGACCACCAGAGTCTGATTAAGACAAATGAAGAGGAGATGAGCAACGGCAGAACTCCAACGGATCTCTTCAACAGATCCATTCAAAGCTGCTCATATAAAAGAAGAAGCATGGTTGAAGAACAAATAGAGAGCCTTCCTGAAATCATTCAAGGAGTGTACAACCAGTGAGGAACCTCAACTCCACATACACTCAGAGAAAGAGAGAAAGAGCCTAAGCCAAAGAGAAGCAATTAAAATCGTCTCAAGCATTCAAGCCTTCAAGCTTCCTTCTCTCTCTCTTCTTCTCTCTCTGCGCTCATTGTAATTTGGGGAGAGTTTGTGACTGTGAGCTAGAATTCTAAGTGTTCATCTTGTAATAGCTCTCAGTTTGATCTTTCTTTTCTAAGAAGATTTCTGTCCAGCTGTAGGACTGTATACAGTGTAGAACCTAGCTAGGGGTTAGTGTCTAGCAGAACCGCACTGGGGTTTTGTTCCAGGAAGTTTTCTTTTGACCTGTAAAAGAAGTGGCTGCCTTCGGCCGGGAAAGAGAAGAAGACCAGCTGGGGTGCTGGGTGTTGTATTGTCCTTGAGGGGGACTGTACCCTTGGTTAGTGAAATCCCAAGAGTTTGCTTGGGAACTGGACGTAGGACTTCCATGTGGGAGGGCCGAACCAAGATAATCTGTGTGTCCTTTTGTGTGATTGTTTATTAGCTTCCGCACTGCCCCACTCTTTATCACACTATACTAACCAAACCTTCAAGTGATATTTTTTCTGTATTTTAGTTTCTATTTGCAGAAATTAGAAAAACTTATTCACCCCCCCCTCTAGTTAGCTTGATGCCGTTCTCCTCTCGAATTAGCTGAACCCCAAATGGTATCAAAGCGGTCTCTGAACATTTAAAGAAGATCCAACGATCTTAGAGCAAAGATCCATGGCAGCTCAAGATAGGCTGAAGGACAATCAGTCACCAGACCTCCATTCTTTGATGGAGAACTACCAATATTGGAAGATGAGGATGGAATGCTTCATTCGAGGCATAGACTTTGATCTGTGGCAAGTAATTGAGGTAGGTGACTTTGTATTGTTCTTGTTGAAGCACTACTGCCATTACAACCTGCTGATAAGAGTAAACTATCTCTAAAATTTAAAGCAAAAAATTATTTGTGTTGTGCTTTATCTAAAAAGGAATTTAGTAGAGTATCTGCATGTAAATTTTCTAAAGAAATATGAGATAAACTACAGATAACTTATGAAGGAACGGATAAAGTGAAACAAACTAGCGATAGATATTCTTGTTTCACAATGAACAATTTAAAATGCTTCCAAACGAAAATATTACTACTATGTATAATAGATTTTCAAGCATAGTAGTAGGTTTAAATTCTCTTGGTAAAACTCTTTCCAATGAAGAAACTGTTAGAAAGATACTTAGGTCTTTAACTGTTTCATGGACACCTAAAGTACCGCTATTGAAGAAGCCCATGACTTAACCAAATTGTCAATTGATAATTTAATAGGTTCTCTCATGGCACATGAATAAATATGGAGCGACTATCTGAAAGCTCATCTAAGAAAAAAGGTAATAATGCTCTTAAAGTTGTAGCTGCTCCTTCTTCTTCTAGTCTCAAGATGCAGATTCTGAAGACATAATGTGGATGAGTATTGTCTAAGCTTCAGAAGATTTTAAAAAAGAAGAAAAAACGATCAAGGAGAATTCAAAGAAAGGAGAAAAAGGAGAAAGAACCAGTCTGCTATGAATGCAGAAAACCTGGACATCTGCGACCAGATTGTCCAAGGCTCAAGAGACTGGTCAAACGACAAGCCCAAGAAGCAGCACAAGAAATTTAAAAGAAAAGTCATGGCGGCTGCTTGGGAAAATGAAGAGGACACAAGCTCACTCATCAAGCTCAAGTTCAGAGAAAGAGCAAGTAATCTAGCCCTCATGTAGGACTAGATGATGTACATTCTGACTCATTTTTTTTATTCATGCACAAATTCAGGGTCAGAATCTGAAGACTTGGAAGAAGTCTTTAATGAACTTTATGATAAACACAAGGTTGTTGTAAAAGAATTGAAAAATATCAAGAACAACCTACCTGTTTGGAAAACACCACCAATTCTGATCTTAAATCTGAATTGGAGCAACTAGAAAAACAATTAAAGAATGCAAAGATAATAATATCTTTTAATAAAAATTTAAAAATAGAATAATGAGAATTAGAGTTAGAAGAAAAATTAAAAACTCTAACTGAAGAAAATCTTTATTTAAAAGGATCAGTTGAAAAATTAACTAAAGGGAAACATCCTTATCCTATGCTTAAAAGGGTCAAAATCTGGAAATAATAAACAAGGGCTTGGATACATACCCCCAGAAAAAGAAAAACAAGCCACAATTCCAGGTAATATCTTTTACCAAAATTTGTAAAAGAAACCAACACACCTCAGAAAAAGAAACCTAAATATCCAAGGTGCATCAAAATAAAAAGGTTTCTAAAAAGTTTGTTCAAATCAAGGGCAATCAAAACTGCAAATAAACTATATTCATTGTTGCTCTCATTGCAATAAATTAGGACACATCGTAAATACCTGCACAACAAAGCACTTAGTTTGGATTCCTAAAGATTATTTTCATGCATCTAACCATCAAGGACCCAAAAGGATTTGGATACCTATTTCTGAATAAGTTGTGTGCAGGGTAGCCTTGGAGCATCAGGATCAAGGATGCTCAAGGCAAGGATGACTGCAGACTCTTTACTCAAATCATATCTGAAGAGAAAGTAGTCACAAAGATTGAATGTGTTTATATTGCTACTAACAATGTTTGCAAGTTTTTCTGTTAAATCTCTATGTAGATAAAAAATCTCGAAGACTTGACAAACAACATGTGAAAGGTCAAGACCACATGATCTGACTTGTCTCACTCAGGGGGAGCACAGATTAAGGGGGAGTTATTCATTATCGACAAACAAAATGTTGAACCCCTCAATGGTAAGAAATTCTCTCAAAGGGGAGAGAAATGGATGGTAAGATCCTTCCTTTTTGGTTAGTGACAAAAAGGGGGAGAATGTATTTTCCTGTGAATTTTCAGTAGTTTCTATAGTATTTTAAATCAGAAAATTCTCATAAATTTTGTCATCACAAAAAGGGGGAGATTGTTGAACCACTCTTTATTAACTTATATTGGTGCTAACAAAATTTATGATGTAACTTAAATTGAATATCTTGTTTCATCTGTGTCGCATCAATCTCATAACATTTTGTTTCATCTGTGTCGTATCAATCTCATAGAAAAATGCCAAGTCTCTCAATGATGAAATAAGGCGCACTAAAATGATAAAATCGATGTCTATCTATATACATCGATTTCAGTTTAAGTGCCAAATTAACAAGCGCTACAATGATTTGGTTCAATCGATTTTATAAGCGCTACAACGATTTGGTTTAATCGATTTTACAAGTGCCACAACGATTTGATTGTATAACGATTCGTTAAGACTCATAACGATTTGATAAGTGAGTGCAACGATGTGCTCTCACATCGATTTCCTTCTATAACGATTCTTAAAGCTCATAACGATTCGATAAGTGACCTAACGATTTACTTCACACATCGATTTCTTAAGAGACAAACGATTTGCTCTCACATCTATTTCTTAAGTGAGACAACGATTTGCTCTCACAACGATTTGCTTGCAGTAACAATTTTTTAGCAATCACATCGACTTGCTCATAACGATTTCTTAAGTGCTTACAACGATTTGTTCATCAAGTTGTAACGATATGTATGGGCATCGAGTTGTTCATGAGTTCACAACGATTCACATGGATAACGACTCATTATGCACAACAATTTTAATAAGTCATTCGTCGATTTCGCTTATACTTTAAAGTGCTTTTGGCGCCTAATGAGAAGTCAAATATCTTCTGACAAAAAGCTGCATGCTTGTTAGAAAACGATATGACCTACTATTTTCAGCATGTTAGCGGAAACACAGTAGTATGCACCGTTTATCATAAACACTCTTTTATGCTAACACTCTCTTCTATGTGTACAGACCTCGAAGACACCAGAGTCTGATTAAGACAAATGAAGAGGAGATGAGCAAGGGCTAGAACTCCAATGGATCTCTTCAACGGATCTATTCAAAAGCTGCTCATATAAAAGAAGAAGCATGGTTGAAGAACAAATAGAGAGCCTTCCTGAAAATCATTCAAGTAGTGTACAACCAGTGAGGAACCTCAACTCCACATACACTTAGAGAAAGAGAGAAGAGCCTGAGCCAAAGACGAAGCAATCAAAAGCGTCTCAAGCATTCAAGCCTTCAAGCTTCCTTCTCTCTCTTCATTTTCTCTCTGAGCTCATTGTAAATTTTGGGAGAGAGTTTGTGACTGTCAGCTAGAATTCTAAGTGTTCATCTTGTAATAGCTCTCAGTCTGATCTTTCTTTTCTAAGAAAGATTTATGTCCACTGTAGGACTGTATACAGTGTAGAACCTAGCTAGGGGTTAGTGTCTAGCAGAACCGCACTGGGGTTTGTTCCAGGTGGTTTGCTTCTGAGCTTGTAAAAGAAGTGGGCTGCCTTCTTACTTGGGAAGAGAAGAAAACCAGCTGGGGTGCTGGGTGTTGTAGTGTCTTTGAGGGGGACTGTACCCTTGGTTAATGAAATCCCAAGAGTTTTCTTGGGGACTGGACGTAGGACTTCCATATGGGAAGGGCCGACCAGGATAATCCTTGTGTCCTTTTATGTGATTGTTTATTAGCTTCCGCACTGCCACTCTTTATCACACTATACTAACCAAACCTTCAAGTGATATTTTTCTATATTTTAGTTTCTATTTGCAGAAATCAGAAAAACCTATTCACCCCCTCCACCTCTAGGTTAGCTTGCTGCGTTCTCTCGAATTAGCTGGACCAACAAATCTGTTCGAAGCTCAAATGGTTGTAGGTCAACGCATAAAAAGGGGAAAGAAAAGAAAATCAATGAAAATTCAAAGTGAAAGAGCCAAAACTAGGCAAATCAAATGTAAAAGCACGCCAAGAGTGACAAAGTCCCCACAGAGATCCAATAGAACTAGTCGTAAGAGTGCCAAAACCCCAAAATCCAAAAAAGGCCGAACCCCACTGTGTGTAAGGATAGAGGAATGAGTATCTCCCCGGTCACCTAGACTATGGCAAGCTTTCTAAACTATTCTTCTCTTCTCTCCCACGGGTATGTCTTAGGGTCAACGCAAGGCAACTATCAACTAAGAAGGACGTCGCCGAAAGCCACCTTAGGTGAAGGCACCATTTAAACACATCCAACCTCTGTCTGACACACCCAAGAATTATTAATAAACTTTTGATGGCAACTGAGTAATTAAAGGATCTAAGTACCATTTTTTTCAATTAGAGCAGATCCCCTTCGTTCTGCGCGTCTTTTTAAGAAAGGACTATGCCGGTTGCAGCTCATTTTTTTAAAACCCAAAATTTTTTGAATATTTTACAAAACCCAAAAATTGAATATTTCAAAGTAAAAAAAATTCAAATATCCCAAAACCAAAACAAAATTGAATATTTCAAAACCCAAAAAATTTGAATATTTCAAAATCCAAAAAATTCAAATATCCTAAAACCCAAAAAAGTTGAATATTTCAAAACCCAAAAAAAAATTAATATTCAAAATCTGAAAAAAATATCGATTATTTAAAAAGCCCAAAAAAATGAACATTTCGAAATACAAAAAAATGAATATCTTCCTAAATCTGAAAAAAGAAATTGAATATTAGAAATATAAAAAAATGAATACCTCAAAATCAACAAAAAAATTTCATTTGTTTGAATGTATTAAATTAATGTTCATCTTTTAATTTCCTGCTAGCATTTACTTACCTGCATGTGCATATTAAATTATGTTTCCCCTTCTTCTACGAGCACGGCCGGCCGTGGTAGAAGGCCCGTTCCTTGATTGATTATCCTTGCAAAATTAACAAAGAAAAGGGGATAAGCAAATGGGTGTGTAGTATCAAATTCTAAATAAATAAAATGAAATGAAGGACATGAAGATATACTCATCGCGTGGTGGTTTTTAAACCCCTAGAAAAGTGAGGTGTGTGTGTGTGTAATGCATGCATGTGTGTGTTGATAAAAGGGAATAAAAGAGAAGCCACATGGGACTCGGAGGAGATTGGTATAAACAAAAAAATAGATAGAAAAGAAGGGGTGCTTCCCCCAATGGAGATGGCGCAGAAGCCACTGCTGCAATGGACGAAGTAGATGAAGAACGACCTCCCGCCTCTCTCTGACGCACGTGAGGAAGACGGAGGCTCCGGACTTCAAGGAATGAAGGCTCAGTGAAGCTTGGAAGTGAGGATGCCTCTCCTTGGTTCGAAGTTGAGTCTCCAATCCGACAGGGCTTCGCCGTAGTGTATGATGGATGCTCAAAACAATGGTCTGGGGGTCATTATAGGCAAAAAGGCCTTAAATCGCATCCGGTACAGTGGACGCCATTTAAGGTGAATTGCGGCGGGGATAATGGAGGCTTCTCAGAATTGCCATTTTCTGCCGACAGTACGGCTTTAAATCGCGTCCAGGTAAGTGGACGCGTTTTAGAATTGCCAAAAAACACTTTTGGAAAGTTTCCAAAGCAATTTTTAAAATGAAAATCGCGTCCGAGATAGTGGACGCGATTTAAAAAAGTAATTTCACTTTAAAGAAAGCTTCCAAAACCAATTTTAGAAATTTAAATCGCGTCCAGATGGTGGATGCGATTCAGAAATGGCATCTGTCGTAAATATGACAACTTTAAATCGCGTCCACTAGAAATGGCATCTGTTAGAAATGGCCCAAAAATTGTCGAGAGCCTAGAAAACCAACGGGGAAGCACCGAAAAAAAAAGGGGAAAAATAGGAAAAACTCTTGCAAGGCAAAAGGGGGCCATTTTGTGGCATTACGATACAATTTGAAATTTACCCGAGGTGGAGTCAAATTCGCGTGTCTACAACTGCCACGCCTTGGCGTCTGCTTTGCAGGGGAGCGAAGCGGAAGGATATGAAGTGGAGTGTAATGGAATGAAAAGGAATGAAGCATAGCGAAGGGGAATGAAGAGGTAGCGTACTGATAAGTAGGCGCCAAGGTGAAAAATAGACATACGTGATCGTTGGGTGAACACCACCTGATGAGAGTCTTTTACCAAGACCCAGGATTAGCCACCAGGGAGAAGATCAAAAGAAACAAATGTTTGGATGGAAAGAAGAAGGGTGCACGATGGGCACAAAGGGAGGTGTGTACGAGGTACACGAAGGAAAGGTGCCACGTGGGGCACGAAGAAGAGATCAACTTCCAGCGAAGGGTAAGTACCTATGGATACAATCCGTTAGCTTGTACCATTGGGGGCGTCTGCCACTGCCAAGGTGGATCTATGGGAGTAAAGACGAAAATAGAGGGATAAATCCAAACAAACGCTCTTTGAGGAAATCAAGTCGGAGACGACAATAATGGGAATTAGGTGCTCGACCTGGAATGGAATATTTCAATTGATTTGGAATTGAAGCGAGAATGGCTCTCAAGTTGCATTGAAAAAGTGGTTTTCCACAGTGATTTCAAATATGCATGTATGCTCGGCTAAAAGAAAAATAAGGATAAAAAAGAGTAGAAAATAATCGAGGATATTATTGTCATGATGGTGTTGAGTCAGGACCAGAGTTTTATGCATGGGTCCGTCGTTCTCACATGCCAAGCGTATGACATATCCATACGGCTAAGGATCCTCTAGGATAATCATTGTTTTTGATACATGGGAACTCGAATCCCAGATTCCTTAGAGCCACAAGATCCTTGATATGCTCTAAAGGTATACCATATAGTAAAATGCAGATAACTGGATGGTAAGATAGCGGTTGCAGCTTGATGTTGCACCAGATGAGGTAACTCGAATCCTACACTAAAAAATTCATTAGCCAAGAGATAACAACATCATGGAAAAACATCATTCACAGCATGGAGTCTGGATAAAACATTCAATCACAGACATAGCTCATTCATTTGTTTGTTTAACCATGAGAATAAGAGATCTTTGGCCAATTGGATTTGGAGTTCAAGACAAGAGGAACCGATGATTGGAAGGGTTGAATAGATCTGGCACAATGAGAGATGCAACATGCTCGCCCTGTGCAACACCATCATGAACTTTTTAGATTTTGAAAGTATTTGAATTTTTATGGGAATTTTGAAGATATTTGATTTTTTTTGGTATTTTGAAAATATTTGATTTTTTTTTTATTTTTAGGATTTTTTGTTGGAAATATTTGAATTTATTTTGTGGGTTTTTTGAAAATATTTGAATTTTTTGGGTTTTGAAAATATTCATCTTTTATGTTGATTTTGAAAATATCCATCTTTTTGTTGATTTTTTTTGGAAATATTTGAATTTTTATGAGATTTTGGAAACATGCTGTGCCATGGCAGCATTAAGGTTGTGAGAACTGACTGACGATGGGTCCTTATTACCTCCCGTTTCAATAAAGGATGCCCAGAGTGGAGCGTGCATTTAAAGTGGTGCCTAGGGGCTGACTACTAGCGGTTAACAGTGCCACTACCAAAGCAACGCCTGAAAAGGCGACTAAGTCTGGCAGGGAGAAGGGAGGAAAGTTTGGAGATAAGCTTGATATAGGTATTGAAGAGTTGGGTTTGACTTTCTTCCTTGACACAACTATCAGAAGATTCAGTCTCACTTGATTATTGGGGCTTTTAAAACTTGATTGACCATTTCCATTGTAGAGACATACGTACGACCGGGTCCATTTGGATCTCCGCAGAGACTTTGCCACTCTTGACATGCCCTGTTATAGTGATTTGATTGATTTATTTCCTTTTTTGGTTTGTATGCATACGACCAGATCCATTTGAATCTCTGCGGGGACTTTGCTACTCTTGACTTTCATTTGACTTTAATGTTCATTGGTCCCTTGAACTGCCCTTTTGAGACCTCCTCTCATCAGGGAGTACTTCAGGTTGGTTGCCTTGCCCAGACTACTTCTGTTACCCATACTTCGGTCGAATAAGGGGAGAAACAGACTTTCGTTCCATTCAGGCATGGCCAATGACGGTGTCTTTCGAAGCAACTGGCTTAGGGTACCGTGAAGTGTGTGTAACATGTCCATGCCAAGGGCAAACCTTAATGACCCAGGAGGGAACTTTGGACTCCTGGCGCGGAGCTCTCATAACAGAAGTGCTACGATATCATGACAATATTCAATATTTATTTTTTATGATTTTTTGACACTAATAAATAATATAATAGCTTTTAAAATAAGAGTTCGGAGGGTAAAAGGATGACGAATGCCCTGCGCTGGGGCAAGACTCAGAGACTTTGAAGAATGTACATAATTATTTGGAAATTAAAAGGATACATGGGGACTAAAACCTTGAAAACAGTGGGAGAAAGGTCGGATGACCTGATTGAAAATGGAAAGGAGAGAATGGTGGAAAGACATTGGAGACTCTGGTGGCTTCAGAAGGAGTAGGAAAAGAAGGGCGCAGTGCTCAGCAAGAGGAAGAGAATTCGGGTGGTCCGTAAGAGAGAGAGGAAAAGGTGGGCCGTGCGGTGCCAAAGAGGAAGGTGCGTCGTGTGGGGCGCGAGAAGGAAAGGTGCCGCATAGGGCACAAGAAGGAGGCGTGCCGCGTGAGGCACTGGAGGGGGATATGTCGCGTGGGGCACTGGAAGGAGGTGTGCCGCGTGGAGCACTAGAAGGAGATGTTCCACGTGGGACACGATGAGGAGATGTGTATTGGCCCTTTTGGTACGACAGCAAGCTAACCTAGAGGGGGAGTGAATAGGTTTTCTAAAATCTGAAACAGAAACTAAAACACATAAAAATATCACTTGAAGGTTTGGTTAGTTTAATGTGATGAAGAGTAGCAATGCGGAAGCAAATAAACAATCACACAAATAACACAAGGGATTTATCCTGGTTCGGCCCTTCCCACATGAAAGTCCTACGTCCAGTCCCCAAGCAACCTCTTGGGATTTACCTAACCAAGGGTACAGTCCCCCTCAAGGACAATACAACACCCAGTGGTCTTCTTCTCTTTCCCGGGCAAGAAGGTAGCCCACTTCTTTTACAGGTCAAGAAGTCAACCTCCTAGTATAAACCCCAGTGCGGTTCTGCCAGACTTAAACCCCCAGCTAGGTTCTACACTGTATACAGTCCTACAGCTGGACAAAAATCATTCTTCGAAAAGAAAGAACAAAGCTGAGAGTTGGAACAAATGAAAACCAACTAAAAGAACTCTCAGCAAAAGACTCTCTCCCCCAGATTACAAGATGCACATAGAAAGAGTGAAGAGAGGAGAAGGAGCTTGAATGCTTGAGTGCTTCAGATGCTTGAACACTTTTTCTTCGGCTCGGGCTCTTTCTCTCTTTTCCTTTGAGTGTATTTGGAGTTCAGGTTCCTTACTGGTTGTACACTCCTTCAAAGATCTTCAGGAAAGCTCACTTATTATTTTCTTTAGCCTTGTTTCATCTTTTATATGACCAGCTTTGAATAAATCCGTTGGAGTTCTAGCCGTTGCTCATCTTCTCTTTCTTCTGATAATTTGTGGTCTACGAGGTTTGCAAGCATAGAAGAAAGTGTTTAAATAAAAGAGTATTTCTGTCAAAAATATTCATACTTCTATGTTTCCTGTTGCCACGCAGAAGTAGTAAGTGACCACCTTTTTGTTGGCAGGAAAAGAGATCTAGAGAGATAAGCAAAAAGATCTCCTGTCAGAAAGATAGAAGATTACGCAAATCAAAAATATTTGACTTTTTCACTAGATGCCAAAAAACATTTTGAAATATAAATGAAATATATGTTTAAATGATCTAATCCATGTTTGAGTGACCAATCAATGTTTTTACAAGCGAATTCATGTTTGAGTAACCAAATCCATGTTTTTACATGCGAATCCATGTTTAAGTGACCAAATCCACATTTTTACAAGCGAATCCATGTTTGAGTGACCAAATCCATGTTTTCAAGTGAATCCATGTTTCACTTATCAAATCCTTATGAGAGCAAATCCATGTGAGAGTCACTTATCAAATTCATGTGAGAGCAAATCCATGTGAGAGAAAATTCATGTGAGAGCAAATCCTTATGAGAGCGAATCCTTATGAGAGCAAATCGATGTGTGAGCGAATCCTTATGAGAGTGAATCGATGTGAGAGCGAATCTTTATGAGAGTGAATCGATGTGAGAGCGAATCCTTATGAGAGTGAATCGATGTGAGAGCGAATCCTTATGAGAGTGAATCGATGTGAAAGCAAATCCTTATGAGAGTGAATCGATGTGAGAGCGAATCCTTATGAGAGCGAATCATTATGAGAGCGAATCGATGTGAGAGCGAATCCTTATGAGAGCGAATTGATGTGAGAGCGAATCCTTATGAGAGTGAATCGATGTGAGAGTGAATCCTTACGAGAGCGAATCCTTATGAGACCAAATCGATGTGGCACTTTGTGAACTGAAATCGATGTATATTGAATGGACATCGATTTAGTTTTTTTGTGCAAATCATACGGCAATAATGTCATAAATTTTTATTTATTAGAAAACATGATATTTAATTTATTATTAGAAAAAGCATGGTATTAAATATATTTAATATTTAATTAATCACATAAATTTATATTTATTAAGAAAAATATGATATTAAATATTTGTAATAATAATTAATTAATCATAAATTTGTTATCACCAAAATATAAGGGTAAAATATAGGAGTGGTTCAACAATGTCCCCCTTTTTGTGATGATAAATTTTATGAGAATTTTCTGACAAAAATACTTAAAGCATAGAAAATACAGAAAATTCATAGATAATGCATTCTCTCCCCCTTTTTGTCACTAAACAAAAAGGAAGGATCTTACCATTCATTTTCTCCCCTTTGAAAATTCGTACCATTGAGGGGTTCAACAATGATTGACATTAATGAATAACTCCCCCTAGTCTGTCCTCCCCGTGAATGAGAGACTCCACCTGAATGAGACTTGTAATAGTTGTTAGTAATATTATAATTTAAAAATAAATAGGTGACTACTCCCTCTTCAATATGAGTTGGATGAAGAGCTAGCAGTCATCAGTGCCTTGAGCATCCTTTGTTCCTGATGCTCCAAGGCTATCCTGTAAATAAACTACTCAGAAGTAGGTACCCAAATCTTTTTGGGTCCTTGATGGTTAGATGCATGAAAATATCCTTTCGGGATCCATACTAGGTGCCTTGTTGTGCAGGTGTTTACTGTGTGTCATAATTTATTGCAATGAGAACAACAATGAATATAAATTGTTTTGCCGTTCTTGTTATCTTTGTACTTTCTGTTTACAACACAATTTTTGGAAACATTTTCCTTTACAGGGGCCTTTTTCGGAGGCATCTTGGTTTCTTTTACAAATTTTGGTAATGGATATTTTTCTGGAATTTTGGTATGTTTTCCTTTTTCGGAGGTATGTATCCAAGCCCTTGTTTGTTATTTCTAGGTTTTGATCCTTTTAAGCACAGGGCTAAAGATGTTTTCCCTTTAGTTAATTTTCTAACTGATTCTTTTAAATACAGATTTTCTTCAGTTAGAGTTTTTTATTTTTCTTCTAACTCTAACTTCTCATTATTCTTGCTTTTCAAATCTTCATTTAAAAGATAATTATTATCTTTACATTCTTTTAATTGTTCTTCTAATTGTTCCATTTCTGATTTAAGATCAGAATTAGTGTTTTCCAAACAAGTACGGTTGTTCTTGATATTTTTCAATTCTTTTACAACAACCTTGTGTTTATCATAAAGTTCATTAAAAACTTGTTCTAAATCTTCAGATTCTGATCCTGAATCTGTGCAAGAATCAAAAAATGAGTTAGAATGTACATCATCTAGTCCTACCATGAGGGCTAGACTTACCTGCTCTTTCTCCAAATTTGAGCTTGATGATTCTAAGCTTCTGGCCTCATCATTTTCCCAAGCAGCCGCCATAGCTTTTCTTTTAAATTTCTTGTGCTGCTTCTTGGGCTTTTCGGTTTGACCAGTCTTCTTGAGCCTTGAACAATCTGGTCTTAGATGTCCAGGTTTTCTGCATTCATAGCAGACTGGTTCTTTCTCCTTTTTCTCTTTCTTTTGAATCCTTCTTGATCTATTTTCTTCTTCTTGAGAATTTTCTGAAGCTTGGATAGTACTTCATCCACGTCACTGTCTTCAGAATCTGTATTTTTGGAACTGAAAGAAGAAGAAGTGGAAGGAGTGGCTGCAACTTTAAGAGCATTAGTACATTTTTTCTTTGATGAGCTTTCAGATAGACGCTCCATATTAATTTCATGTGCCATGAGGGAACCTATTAAGTTATCAATAGAAAGTTTGGTTAAGTCATGGGCTTCTTCAATAGCAGTTACTTTAGGTGTCCATGAAAGAGTTAAGGACCTAAGTATCTTTCTAACGGTTTCTTCATCAGAAAGAGTTTTACCAAGAGAGTTTAAACCTACTACTGTGCTTGAAAATCTGTTATACATCTGAGTGATATTTTCATATGGAAGCATTTTAAATTGCTCATATTGTGAGACAAGAATATCTATCCTAGTTTGTTATACTTATCTGTTCCTTCATAAATATTTACAGTTTATCCCACATTCCTTTTGCATATTTACAAGCAGATACTCTACTAAATTCCTTTTTAGATAAGACACAACATAAGTAGTTCTTAGCCTTAAAGTTTAAAGATAGTTTATTCTTATCAGCTGCTGTAATGGGAGTAGTACCTGCAGCAGCAACAACAACAAAATCACCTACCTCTATTACCTGCCACAGATCAAAGTCTGTGCCTCGAATGAAGCATTCCATTCTCATTTTCCAGTATTGGTAATCTTCTCCATTGAAGAGTGGAAGTCTGATGACTGATTGACCTTCAGCAAATCCTTGAGCTGCCATGGATCTTCTCTAAGATCGTTGGATCTTCTTGAATGATCAGAGAACCTCGCTCTGATACCACTTGTTGGCCCTTTTGGTACGAACAAGCTAACCTAGAGGGGGGGGGGTGAATAGGTTTTCTAAAATCTGAAACAGAAACTAAAACACATAAAAATATCACTTGAAGGTTTGTTAGTTTAATGTGATGAAGAGTAGCAATGCGGAAGCAAATAAACAATCACACAAATAACACAAGGGATTTATCCTGGTTCGGCCCTTCCCACATGGAAGTCCTACGTCCAGCCCCCAAGCAACCTCTTGGGATTTTACTAACCAAGGGTACAATCTCCCTCAAGGACAATACAACACCCAGCACCCCAGCTGGTCTTCTTCTCTTTCCCGGGCAAGAAGGTAGCCCACTTCTTTTACAGGTCAAGAAGTCAACCTCCTGGTACAAACCCCAGTGCGGTTCTGCTAGACTTAAACCCTAGCTAAGTTCTACACTGTATACAGTCCTACAGCTGGACAAAGATCTTTCTTAGAAAAGAAAGAACAGAGCTGAGAGTTGGAACAAATGAAAACCAACTAAAAGAACTCTCAGCAAAAGACTCTCTCCCCCAGATTACAAGATGCACACAGACAGAGTGAAGAGAGGAGAAGGAGCTTGAATGCTTGAGTGCTTCACATGCTTGAACACTTCTTGTAACGTCGCGCGTTTTTCGGATCCCCGTGGATCCAGGTTTAGCGGGTTTGGTGGCCAATGTGTGGCCCATTAGCTTGTGTTTCAGGTGTTCGCGCGAGTTGTGAGGCTTGGTGGGCAGGCCGTTGGCCCAAAGTGCTCACAGGTCTTGTGGCTGTGAACGCGACGGAGTCTTGCGTTGCGATCTGAATGCGACGACCCTTGGGGTCGCGTTCCTGTTACCGCTGTTTGGCGGATGTCGTCTGCATGGCTGCAGCATGTTGCTCGTCGGGCAGTCAGCTGACGTCGGCCTGGGAAGGTGACGGTCACCTAGGTCGCGATCAGGTCGCGACGGGGGTGCACGTCGCGATCCCAACCGCTGTGCGTTTTTAAAAGGGGTTTTCTCCGAACAGAGCAGGGGAAGCTCAGCTCGGCCAGAGGGAGCTGCTGTGGGGTTTCTCTGGGCGATTCGAGGTCTTGGTGGAGTACTCGGCGCGTTCTCACCGCGAGGATGTCGGGTGGAGCGGGGGAAACGCCAAGGGATCTCCGGTTTTCACGTTCTTCGCGAAGGTAGGGTGTTTCTACCTCGTTTGATTGTGTGGAATGCTCGTGGTGTGGATTTGACTCGTTTAAAGCTTAAAGATCATTAGATACCATGCTAGGGTATCCATTAAAGCATGTAAAATGAGAATTAATTGTGTATTGAATGGTTTGGAATCGTGATCTGTGGAGTTTCTCCCGGATTATGGTTTGCGCCTGTGAAGGCGACGACCCTAGGCGTCGCGTTCTTAACGCGACAACCCGATGTGTCGCATTCCAGTTTGGAAGGCGACACATTAAAGGGTCGCGATCGGATGGCGACCAAGGGTTCTGTCGTGACAAGGTTGCGACAGCCTTACCCGTCGCGTTGTGGTTCCGCGGTGACATGTCGGTGCGTCGCGATCTGATAGCGAAGTCGGACCCTGTCACGTTAGCAGGTCCGAGAGGCCTGTTTATGCATGTTTTCAATGTTTGGGTTATTCAACCATCGTATTTATTGTGCATGGCTGTGACAGGTGGAGCCAGTGCACTTGTTACACTCATGGAGCATATTGCTCCCGAGATAGGCATGTTTTACGTGGTTAACGTGTTATGTACGTAATCAGTTTAGTGTGTACACAGTATGTGTGGTGCGTTGGCACCTATAGCGCTCTTGGAGCATGCTGTCCATGTGTTGGACATGTTGTTTACGTGAATGACGTGTGGTGCACCTGCTAGGTGTATTATGCACGTACTGTCTACGTGGTTGGACGTTGTGCATATGGTTTGCGTATGCATGGCACATCGTACGTCATCGTGTTTATTGTATATTAATTATTGTGGTTAGTCTGTGGTGTTGTGCTGTGGTGTTGTGGCGATGAGGTTCACGTTTGAACCTAGTCTTGATCATTTAGAATCTTTTATAGATTATCCTAGATGGATAATGAGTAAAGTATAAGTATGATTATTATGTGATTATTCGGTACTATGTTTAGTGTGGCAGTGGAGGTCACCTTGTGTCCGATGACAGGCCGTGGTGTTATTATTAATATGGTTTATATGTGTTATGGTGTACGTTAGCTTGTGAGTGACGAGTGACCAGGACAAGCTATTCCTTACATATGTACCGTGGTTTGTAATAATGATGGAACATGTAAATGTCGTGGTTTGAGCTTGCCGAGTGTGGTGGTCCGATGCCTATTCCGGAATGCCTCTCTAGTCGGGTACCCCAGGTTCTTTGTGAGCCAGGCATGTGTACTTGTTGTGCTCGGGGTTTGTCCCGGTACTTTGTGTACCGTTGAGGTCTGTGTCGTCTTCCTGGACACCCTCACTCCTTTGTTTGAGTTGTACGTCCGGCTGAGGGAAAGACGACAGAGGGCAGCGATTTGTGTTGAGCTGGTTCTGCGTTTGGTCGCTTGTAGCGCGCTCGTAGTTGGGGGTACGGACACCAGTAGACGTCACTGATCCCCAGCTAGTCCTGTTTTCTAGTGCCACACTTTAGGGTGCTCCGGCCAGAGACCCTAGAGGTGCCAGGCATGAACCTGCAGCTGTATGTCTGCAGGTGTGGTGTTGGTTGGTCTCTACAGTTGTTTGACTTGTTCTCGTGGAACGGCAGTTGGACCTTTCGTCCGTGACTGCGAGATTGAGAGGTTTTTCTTGTGTTGTGTTGTCCGGGTTGGATATTGGCCTGATCAGCCAGTAGTCCGTTCCCGTGTGGTGGCGTCGTTCCTTTCCGACTCGTGCTTTGCCAGTGGCTGTGGTTTGTGAGTTTGTGACTCGTAGTCGAGGTTTGATCCATTTGAGTTGTGCCCTGGTGTTGGCACGATTGTGACTGCGGTTGTGGCTTGTGGTGTGCCCGAGTGGTGGCACAGTTTTGGTTATGGTTGGTGAGTGTTGACTCACCACACATGTGGTTAGCTCGCTATGGTGTGCCTGTTACGACACTAGTTTACTTGTGGTTTCCGTGTTGGTACCTTGCGGTAATAAGTACCTGTACCCCGTGTGGGTAATGGTTTGTGGAGGTACGTCGTATACCAGTCTTTTCTGGTGTTGACGTGGAACTGTGTTTCGTGGAGGTCGTGTGGTGTGACCTTCCACTCAATGTGTTTTACCCTTCCTCGGGTAAGTTTCTGTATATGGTTTTCATGTGTGATGGATTGGCCGTTGTAGCCAGCCCTGCCATTCATTGTGTGGCTTCCGACATATTGTGGTTTGAGGTATAAAGGACCAGCTTTTGGTTAGCAGTCCTGTTACCCACGTACTTGAGATTCGCCTGTGAAGTTTATAGCCTAGGCAGTGGTTTGCCTGTGCGGCTTATAGCTTAAATGATTGGTTGTGACTGTGGTTTTCCTGTGAGGCTTGAGGCCTAGGCATTACTATTGTTAAGCGGACTAGTGGTGGGAGCTAGTCCTGTTGTTCCCTCTTTACTTTTCGAGGTTGTGAATAGTTAATGTGTTTATATTAATTGCAGTTTAAATTCAATTGTTGTGAGCATGAAATGATTTGGCTATTGGTGCTGCCAGTGAGACCCTTTGGGGTTGAGGTGTCCGTGGTTACGGTGTTGTTTTGGGTAGCCCCTACTGAGCCTGTGACTTGTTGAGGCTCACTTCCCTACAGTTCTTTTCATGGCTTGCCGTGTGTTTGGCTTGCAGAGGTGTTGTGGCAGACTTGTACCACCAGCAGTTGAGTTGTAGTTAGTTTCTGTGTGAGCTTGTGCTCCCTCGAGGTATGCCCCAGGTAGTTGTACTTTTTAATTGAACATGTATTAATGTAATGGGACAGTTGTACAAATTTGTGAACAAATATGAACACATGCACTTTCTTGTATTTTATATTGTTGTGGTTGTCTTTTATACTCTTACTGGACACGTGTGTGAGATATCCCTTGCGAGACTTTAGTCTGTTCGCGGGAGGCGGATCTGGATATGGAGCCTTATTGGGCATAAATATCCAGGGCCGTCACAGTTGGTATCAGAGCAATGTCTAGTTAGAATATGAAAAGACATTGAGAGTACAATGCCCCAATACATGGATTAATGTCCACTGCTGGTAGTAAGTCTGTGGTTTTGTGTTGGTTAATATGGTGTTTATATGAGTTTTGTTCTGTAAAATGTGTCCTTGTTTTGAGAATTTTACAGCCGTTAGCAGTTGTTGAAAGTTGATGTGATTAGAGGTGGTATAATCTATGTGATTATACCAGTGTGCTGGTTCGTGATAGAAAGGTATGATTGTTAAAATTCGTAGTTAAAGGAATTGAGAAGATTAATAAGTTTGGATATGTAATTCAGTAAGAATACAGAGTTAACAGAGACATGTATATGGTAACGAGGTGATGAGGACAGATCAGTGTGTGTCAGAAATAATTAAATGTGCAAAGTATAGTTGAGAACCTCAGCAGAGGTGAGATCTGAGTCAGATGATATCAGGAAATAGTATAAATGATAATGCGATTAGTGTCATGAGGAACTTGGCATGATTAAGTAAAGCATATCAGCTTTAGAAGAGATACTGGTACATAGAAGAGTAGTGATTTATGGCAGATAGATTAAGTGTACCTGAGATCGGAAATTTGAGAAAATCATTGTTATGAATAATGATGGTAATAGGAAGTTTAATATGAGGATTCGTATAAATAAGTACATAAAGGATCAGTTGAACAAAGAGAGAGAGAAAAGAAGAATTAGTGTGCAATGTGACTTATTGGAAATTGCACAAGAGAAATATTTAGTTGATAAATTGTAGATTATGAGGAATTCTTCAGAGAGAGTTATTATAGATTGCTGTATTAAAGACAAGGTCAGTGAAAGTTAGTAACTGTGAACAGTTGAAAGAAGATTAGAGTTGAAATTAAGAATATTAGAATGTGTTTAAACTAAATGAAATAGAATGGGAAGAAGCGCATTAATGGAGAAGTAGTTAATAAACATTGAGTTGAGAAAAACAGCAACGCAGATTGTGATATTTATGTTATTGAAAAAAAGAGCATCTAATGGAATAAGGGGAGCAGACAGAGCAAGTTGTTATATTTAAAGAAATGTTATTTAAATTTGAGTTTTTGCTGTATTTTAAAGAAGGATGATTAGATACCAGAAAGATTTATAGTATGAACGGTACAGTAAGATTAGTCAGGTAGCAGAATAAATAAGAGATGTATTCTACAGCAAAAATATTATGATTAAAATGATTGGCAGATTAGATAAAGAAGAAATATGGATTAGAGAAAGGAAGAATTTAGCAAATGATGAAGTGAATAAGATCAGATGAGTCAGGAAATGTTAGTTAGAGTTTGCATATCGGTGCAAAGAAATGATTTAATTGAGCAGAAAAGGATTGTTATTAAGATATTCTGGAGTTTGATGCAAGAGCAGGAGCATAAAGAATATTTAGAAAGTTTATGCAACAAAATTATGAGATTAGCCAGAAAATGTCAGTAAAGCAAGAAAGGTATATGAAGAGTGCAGCATGTCAATAGCAGTTTGGCAGGTCAGAAATTGCAGTAATATTTCAGCATGAATTAATTGAATAAGATGATTGAGAAGCAGTTAAAGTTAGAAATGAATACAGTTAAAGTTAGAAGAAAGTAATTGAAAGCAATAATGCGAGCAGAAAATATGGAATATTTGCAAAGATATTCAGTGTGATCAGAATAGCGCAGCGGAAACATGAAGATTTAATATTCACAGATTATTCAAGGTTTGCTTGAAAAAAAAAGTGTAAAGTTTTGCGCAACGAAATAAAGGAACATGGGTTATTATGGTTTTTAATCAGAAATGATTTAAAGCGGTATGAGCAGGATAATATGAAAAAGGCAAGAAATTCAAAGATGCTAATTAGTTTTCAAGAATTTGGAAACATTATGGCATGGTAAAATATTACAGTGTAAGGTACTCGAGAAAGGCAAAGTGGTCCCGAAAGAAATGTTGCAAACACAGCGGAAAAATGTGAAAGTAGGTTCAGTCCAGGAGATAAAGCGTCACCAGCAAGGTAGAATCGCCTACGGATAAAAGATAAGGAAATAGCAGATTGAAATTACAAAATAAGGCAGTTGTGGAATGAATTGAAAAGAAAGGAAAGGCAGAACAAACATGGGAATGAACAGATGGATCAGTTAGCGCAGATGATTAAAGAGAAGATACAAAGGAACGTATCCTACTTGCTCTATATAGGGTTTTGTTACTTTTAGGTGATAATCCGGTTTGTTGTGATTTGCTTTGCATGTCGAGGACGACATTTCTTTTTAGGTGATAATAATGTAAGGTCGCGTGTTTTCTGGATCCCCATAGATCTAGGTTTAGTGGGTTTGGTGGCCAATGTGTGGCCCATTAGCTTGTGTTTCAGGTGTTCGCGCGAGTTGTGAGGCTTGGTGGGCAGGCCGTTGGGCCCAAAGTGCTCACAGGTCTTGTGGCTGTGAACGCGACGGAGGCTTGCGTCGCGATCTGAACACGACGACCCTTGGGGTCGCGTTCCTGTTACCGCTATTTGGCGGACGTCGTCTGCATGGCTGCCGCGTGTCGCTCGCCGGGCAGTCAGTTGACGTCGCCTGGGAAGGCGACGGTCACCTAGGTCGCGATCAGGTCGCGACGGGGGTGCACGTCGCGATCCCAACCGCTATGCGTTTTTAAAAGGGGTTTTCGCCGAATAGAGCAGGGGAAGCTCAACTCGGCCAGGGGGAGCTGCTGCGGGGTTTCTCCGGGCGATTCGAGGTCCTGGTGGAGTACTCGGCGCGTTCTCACCGCAAGGACGTCGGGTGGAGCGGGGAAAACGCCAAGGGATCTCCGATTTTCACGTTCTTCGCGAAGGTAGGGTGTTTCTACCTCGTTTGATTGTGTGGAATGCTCTTGGTGTGGATTTGACTTGTTTAAAGCTTAAGAACAATAGATACCATGCTAGGGTATCCATTAAAGTATGTAAAATGAGAATTAATCGTGTTTTGAATGGTTTGGAATGGTGATCTGTGGAGTTTCTCCTGGATTAGGGTTTGCGCCTGTGAAGGCGACGACCCTGGGCGTCACATTCTTAACACGACAGCCCGATACGTCGCGTTCTGGTTTGGAAGGCGACACATTAAAGGGTCGCGACCGGATGGCGACCAAGGGTTCTGTCGCGACAAGGTTGCGACAGCCTCACCCGTCGCATTGTGGTTTCTGTGGCGACATGTCGGGGCGTCGCGATCTGATAGCGACGTCGGACCCTGTCGCGTTAGCATGTCCGAGAGGCCTTTTTATGCATGTTTTCAATGTTTGGGTTATTCAACCATCGGTATTTATTGTGCATGGCTATGACAGGTGGAGCCAGTGCACTTGTTACGCTCATAGAGCTTTTGCTCCCGAGATGGGCATGTTTTACGTGGTTAACATGTTATGTACGTAATCGGTTTAGTGTGCACACAGTATGTGTGGTGCGTTGGCACCTGTAGCACTCTTGGAGCGTGTTGTCCATGTGTTGGACATGCTGTTTACGTGAATGACGTGAGGTGCACCTGCTAGGTGTATTATGCACGTACTGTCTACGTGGTTGGACATTGTGCATATGGTTTGCGTGTGCATGGCACATCGTATGTCATCGTGTTTATTGTATATTAATTATTGTGGTTAGTCTGTGGTGTTGTGCCGTGGTGTTGTGGCGATGAGGTTCACGTTTGAACCTAGCCTTGATCATTTAGAATCTTTTATAGATTATCCTAGATGGATAATGAGTAAAGTATAAGTATGATTATTATGGATTATTCAGTACTGTGTTTAGTGTGGCAGTGGAGGTCACCTTGTGTCCGATGACAGGCCGTGGTGTTATTATTAATATGGTTTATATGTGTTATGGTGTAGGTTAGCTTGTGAGTCACGAGTGGCCAGGACAAGCTATTCCTCACATATGTACCGTGGTTTGTAATAAAGATGGAACATGTAAATGTCGTGGTTTGAGCTTGCCGAGTGTGATGGTCCGGCGCCTATTCCGGAATGCCTCTCTAGTCGGGTACCCCAGGTTCTTTGTGAGCTAGGCACGTGTACTTGTTGTGCTCGGGGTTTGTCCTGGTACTGTGTGTACCGTTGAGGTCTGTGTCATCTTCTTGGACACCATCACTCCTTTGTTTGAGCTGTACGTCCGACTGAGGGAAAGACGACAGAGGGCAGCGACTTGTGTTGAGCTGGTTCTGCGTTTGGTCGCTTGTAGCGCGCTCGTAGTTGGGAGTACGGACACTAGTAGACGTCACTGGTCCCCAGCTTGTCCTGTTTACAGTGCCTCACTTTAGGGTGCTCCGGCCAGAGACCTAGAGGTGCCAGGCATGGACTTGCAGCTGTGTGTCTGTAGGTGTGGTGTGGGTGGTCTCCACAGTTGTTTGACTTGTTCCCGTGGAGCGCAGTTTGACCTTTCGTCCGTTACTGCGAGACTGAGAGGTTGTTCTTGTGTTGTGTTGTCCGGGTTGGATATTGACCTGATCAGCCAGTAGTCCGTTCCGTGTGGTGGCATCGTTCCTTTCCGACTCGTGCTTTGCCACTGGCTGGGGTTCGTGAGTTTGTGACTCGTAGTCGAGGTTTGACCCGTTCGAGGTGTGCCCTGGTGTTGGCACAGTTGTGACTGTGGTTGTGGCTTGTGGTCTGCCCTGAGTGGTGGCACAGTTTTGGTTATGGTTGGTGAGTGTTGACTCACCACAAATGTGGTTTAGCTCGCTATGGTGTGCCCTGTTACGACACTAGTTTATTTACGGTTTCCGTGCTGGTACCTTGTGGTAATAAGTACCTGTACCCCGTGTGGGTAATGGTTTGTGGAGGTACGTCGTATACCAGTCTTTTCTGGTGTTGACGTGGAACTGTGTTTCGTGGAGGTCGTGTTGTGTGACCTTCCCTCAATGTGTTTACCCTTCCTCGGGTAAGTTTCCGTATTGGTTTTCATGTGTGATGGATTGGCCGTTCTAGCCAGCCCTGCCATTCTGTGTGTGGCTTCCGACATATTGTGGTTTGAGGTATAAAGGATCAGCTTTTGGTTAGTAGTCCTGTTACCCACGTACTTGAGACTCGCCTGTGAAGTTTATAGCCTAGGCAATGGTTTGCCTGTGCGGCTTATAGCTTAAACGATGGTTGTGACTGTGTTTGCCTGTGACTGTTGTCCCTCTTTACTTTTCGAGGTTGTGAATAGTTAATGTGTTTATATTTAATTGCAGTTTAAATTCAATTGTTGTGAGCATGAAATGATTTGGCTATTGGTGCTGCCAGTGAGACCCTTTGGGGTTGAGGTGTCCATGGTTACGGTGTTGTTTTGGGTAGCCCCTACTGAGCCTGTGATGTTGAGGCTCACTTCCCTACAGTTCTTTTCATGGCTTGCCGTGTGTTTGTTTGGCGCAGCATGTTGTGGCAGACTTGTACCAACAACAGTTGAGTTGTAGTTAGTTTCTGTGTGAGCTGTGCTCCCTCGGGGTATGCCCCAGGTAGTTGTACTTTTTAATTGGACATGTATAATGTATTGTGACAGTTGTACAAATTGTGAACAGATATGAACACATACACTTTCTTGGTTTTATATTGTTGTGGTTTGTCTTTTATACTCTTACTGGACACGTGTGTGAGATATCCCTTGCGAGACTTTGGTCCGTTCGAGGGAGGCGGATCTGGATATGGAGCCTTATTGGGCATAAATATCCAGGGCCGTCACACTTCGTTGGGCTCGGGCTCTTCTCTCTTTTCTTTTGAGTGTATTTGGAGTTCAGGTTCCTCACTGGTTGTACACTCCTTCAAAGATCTTCAGGAAAGCTCACTTATTGTTTCCTTTAGCCTTGCTTCATCTTTTATATGAGCAGCTTTGAATAAATCCGTTGAAGTTCTAGCCATTGTTCATCTTCTCTTTCTTCTGATAGTTTGTGGTCTACGAGGTCTGCAAGCATAGAAGAAAGTGTTTAGATAAAAGAGTGTTTCTGTTAAAAAGATTCATACCTCTATGTTTCCTGTTGCCACCCAAAAGTAGTAAGTGACCACCTTTTTGTTGGCAGGAAAAGGGATCTAGAGAGATAAGTAAAAGTTCTCCTGTCAGAAAGATAGAAGATTACGCAAATCAAAAATATTTGACTTTTTCACTAGATGTCAAAAAACATTTTGAAATATAAAGGAAATATATGTTTAAATGATCGAATCCATGTTTGAGTGACCAAATCCATGTTGAATGAGATTGAGTTGTTTGAGTGACCAAATCCATGTTGAAATATAAAGGAAAAATTGAACAAGGCACACCCAAAAATTGAAGGAGGAGGAGTCACACCCTCAACCAAAGATTGAATGAGATTGAGTTGTTGAGGGGTGAGTTGATCAAGTCTATTCAGGACAGTTTGGACTTTGGAATCTTGGTGGGGGGAAGGCTCTTGCCGAGTTTTATCGGAGTAATGTGTGGGGGACATCAAATTGGTTGGTGCTGGGTGTGCGCACATGACCATAGGAAGTTGAGGTATGTCCCTCATGGTGGCGAGATGGATGTACATGAGATTGAAAAGATTGACCATCTAAATTATCCTCATATTCCACATAGTTGAATTTAACATGATGATATTGGTCCATTTTTAACAAGGCAAGCAAGCAAACACACAAGTTGAACAAGAATATGAATCAATCAATGTAGTTCAGACAAGTTGTAATGCTTAACGCTTGTTTTTTAGGAGTTTCACAATTGATTAAGTGGATTGAAGATTTATGTGTCACTCCAGGTGAGTTCCTAGTTGGGTAAAGGTGGATACTTCGGCAACTAGAATCACCTCTCACCACGCAATGGGATGTCTAACCCGGGTCGACGGAGTGGTACAACCAGCTCAGTCCGTCGTGAGGGAATCCACGGGGTATAAAGACTTACGGAGGTTCCGAGGGAAGGTTCGCTAGTCCAAAGGGATGGAATGCCTAAGAAGAGCTTGCCTTCATCGGAAGGGTATGTGGAGCCTAGGATATGAGGAAGGAGGTTCCCCGACCAAGATGAAATGCCCTGTTTGCACAAGATATAGCCAACATGGCAAACGGTCGTGTTCTGTCAACAGTTAGAATCGGGTCGGGTACAATCGCCGCGACTCTAATGGAATCACGTCCAGTCACCTGGTCGCAGATTTGAAAGCCCCAGAAGGCTGCCAAAGCCGCGGCCGGTCCCTGTGGACGCTATGCAGACAGAAACGCATCGACCTAAGCTTCCACAGAAAAAAGCATAACGCGTCCGTCTAACTGGGTGCATTCTCAAACACTGAATCACGTCCATTGTATCGGACGCAGATTCAAAAGGTCACCTGAAAACAAAAAAGAAAGCAAAACAGGAGATATGCACAAGATCACCACACAAAGCATGCAACATGTAGCAGGGTACAAGGCATGGAGAAGATAACACAATCTCAAATGAACATGGATCAACTCATTATTATTTTCCTCAAACTTTCTTTACGATCCATACTTGGCTAATCACTTGCGATGAAAGAGAGGGGAAAGAAGGAGGAGGCACGCGAGGGTGCCAAGGAAAGGGTGCCACGTGGGGCACGATGGAGGGGGTAATTAAATGAAAAGGCAGAAAGAGGTCCCCACTGTAATCGCCAATTTGTAGATCCGGAATCTCGTCTTTTAAAAGACTCAATCCTCTATAAAGAAAAATAAAGAGAAAACAGCAATAAAGACGCAAAGATGGAGCACAACTCCTAGGATGGAAAGACCATGATCGCCATGTACTCGAGGGTACCGAAGGAGGTGCAACGCGTGGGTGCAAAGGAAAAGATGATCGTGTAATCTACCTTTTGGAGCGTGGAGATTGTGCGGAATGACGTGGTTTCCCCTTATTCTACGAGCATGGCCGGCCGTGGTAGAAGGCCCGTTCCTTGATTGATTACCCTTGCAAAATAGACAAAGAAAAGGGGATTAGCCAAATGTGCGTGTAGTATCAAATTCTAAATAAATGAAATGAAATGAAGGACATGAAGATATACTCACCGCGTGGTGGTTTTTAAACCCCTAGAAAAGTTAGGTGTGTGTGTGTAATGCATGCATGTGTGTGTTGATAAAAGGGAACAAAAGAGGAGCCACGTGGGACTCGGAGGAGATTGGTATAAACAAAAAAATAGATAGAAAAGAAGGGGTGCTTCCCCAATGGAGATGGCACAGAAGCTGCTGCTGCAATGGATGAAGTAGATGAAGAACGACCTCCCGCCTCGCTCTGATGCACGTGAGGAAGACAGAGGCTCCGGACTCCAAGGAATGAAGGCTCGGTGTAGCTTGGAAGTGAGGATGTCTCTCCTTGTTCGAAGTTGAGTCTCCAATCCGGCAGGGCTTCACCGTAGTGTGTGATGGATGCTCAAAACAATGGCCTCGGGGGTCTATTTATAGGCAAAAAAGCCTTAAAGAGCGTCCGATACAGTGGATGCCATTTAAGGTGAATTGTGGTGAGGATAATGGACACTTCTCGAAATTGCCATTTTTGGCCGACAGTACGGCTTTAAATCGTGTCCGGTTAAGTGGACGTGTTTTAGAATTGCCAAAAACACTTTTGGAAAGTTTCCAAAACAATTTTTAAAATGAAAATCACGTCTGGGATAGTGGACGCGATTTAAAAAATTAATTTCGCTTTAAAGAAAGCTTCCAAAACCGATTTTAGAAATTTAAATCACGTCCAAAATGGTGGACGTGATTCAAAATGGCATCTGTCGTAATACGGCAACTTTGAATCGCATCCACTCTAGTGGACGTGATTCAGCACGTCCACTACAGTGGACGTGATTCAGAAATGGCCCAGAAATTTGCCCAGAGCCTAGAAAACCAACAGGGAAGCACCGAAAAAAGAAATTGGGAAAAATGGGAAAAATAGGAAAAACTCTTGCAAGGCAAAAGGGGGCCATTTTGTGGCATTACGACACAATTTGAAATTTACTCGTGGTGGAGTCAAATTCGTGTGTCTACAGCAGGTACAAGACAGCACCAGACCATGTCACCTCAACAGGTGCACACAACACCAGACCCTGTCACCTCGACAGGTACAAGACAACACCAGACCCTATCACCTCAACAGGTATAAGACAGCACCAGACCCTATCACCTCAACAGGTAACCGCACCAGACCCCGTCACCCGGCGAGTACATGACAGCACCAAACCCTGTCACCTCAACAGGTACAAGACAACACCAAACCCTGTCACCTCGATATGTACAAGGCATCACCAAACCCTGTCACCTCGACAGGTACAAGACATCACAGACCTTGTCACTCTGATAGATACATGACAAGACCAGACCCCGTCACCCTAGCGGGCACAAGACCAAACCAGACCTTGTCATCCTGATGGCTACGAGACAACTTCAAGATAGCACAGAACCATGCCAACATGTAGCTCCAAGAAGACTAGACTTCATCAAAAAAAAAAAAAACAAGAGGCTAAAAATAGAGATGCCTCGTCAGACATGTTCTTTGGACAGGGTAAACAGGACCAAAGCCAGTCATGGTGAAAACCTGCAAAGGGCGCCATGGGAAAAATCGGGAACCCGCTACACGAAAACCCGAAAGGGTGTGTAGGCAAAAGCAAGAGGGGGTCGGGTTGGGTGAAAATCCGAAAGGGAGCTCAATCCGAAATTGAACAAAAAACAAAAGAGAAAACAAAAAAATGATGCATACACAATAGTGAAGCACACAGCAAGAACATTGCATTCAAAATAAAGCTTTTTCATTGCTAGCAGAATTGAACTACATGATCATCGAGGCGAGGCCTCAGAACAAAAACAACAAAAGCAAAGGAAGCAAAGACGGGTCATGGCAAGTCCCTGAATAGCTCCTCCAATGACAAGACGCCCACGTAGGGAGAAGACATTTTCTCTTTCAAGTTCTCTTTTTGGGACTGAACCTCCATTAATGTCTTCTCCTCCAAAGCGGCCCTACTTTTGTGAAGAGAAATAGCTTGTTCTTGCTGAGCTCGGGAGTCGACTAGTTCATGCAGCTTGGCCTCCACAACATCCAGCTCAACCCTCAGTTTGGCTATCTTGGCCTCCAGAATCTTCGAATCCTTAGCATACCCCTTGATAAGAGAGCGGTGGTGTTCATGGTCAGCTTGTAAAGCTTCAACACCGCTTCACACTCGGACTGTTGCGCTTCCAAAGTAGCTACTGATTAAGCAGTTCGTGTTGGAGGTGATGGTACCGCTTTAAGAATTTGAGCTGCAAAGTAACTCTGCTTCCCCAATCAATCAAAGAGCATCCCATGAGAACTAGAACCCCCGTTATCTGATCTGCAATGGATTTCACGTCTTCATAGTGCACGTTTGGGTTCTATTGTACCATAAACGTAGCGCAGATAGTTGTCATGACCATAACATCGGATGGGAAAACACCCCCAAAGATGAACGGGCGATACTTGAAAATCTACTTGGGCATCCACGTCTGCCCATAAGCTCGTGTCCACCTCTTTAGAACAAGAGGGTAGCTCAGCTGAAAAGAGGCTAATATTAGCCAAAGGGACATCACATGCTCCACCTATGGCGGTAGGAACTATGGCTGCTTCAGGAATCGTCACCTCCTCATCAGTAGGAGCAGGCACAAGTTGGGTAACTGACGCTTGAGGAGGAACTCCAAGGGAATCACCAGACGAGTCCAGGAGGAGATTGTCATCAAACTAGGGCATGGGCTCCACAGTGACACTTGGCACTTCGGCAAGTGATGGAGCACTCAGCACTGTTCCCTCGGAAGGCACAAGACCAACGCCAACTGTCGGTGAAGGCTTGGGGGCGGGAACATCTTGATTGCATTCAAATTCCTGCACAAGACCGGAAAGGACATTGTAATCATTCATACATGAGAGGCTTACATCACAAGAGTAAAGTAATAGTGCTCCACAAGAACAAGCTCAGGAGGAACGACAACATCTAATCTGACACTATCATCAGGGGATTTCTCCAAGCTACTAGAAGAATCCTCCACAATACCGTCAAGGCCGATATCCTATCCTTTCCCAACCCTTTGAGTAAGCTCCCTTCGTCGGAGAGACTTGTGCTTGGGGAGGAGGAAGCACAAACATTGCCTCCACTTGAGGAACCATCTGAGGAAATGGTAACTGTGCTTTGAGATTCCTCAGGTGAAAGAGCTCGACTGCCTCAGCAGATCTTCATAAGAGCCAGTCTACCAGTAGCACGGGTGCTTATTCGAACGGGACCCGAGGGTTTCTTGGCACTCTGAGCCACAGTCTTCACAGCTGGATGCTTACCTGTGGCTGGCAAGTGGAGAAGTAGTAGCAACAGCTGAAGAAGAAGAAGAAGAAGAAAACAAAAAACATATGAATGGTAAGAAAAGACAAGAAATGACCCCCGGGCTGGTATAAATTTAAATCAGAATTCCTTCATGACCTGAACTTGCTACTGGAGGGAGGGTACATCAGATGGTGTTGTTGGGGGCGCCGGGGAATCCTGCTCCACAAAAGAATGGTCAGCTGTTGGAGGAGCATCGCTTGCTGCTAGCCGGTAAAGCAAACAAAGTGAAAAGATGGTATCAGAGATAGAAACAAAGAAAGTCAGTAATTATCTGAAGGAGCATCATGTTCTTGCTGGCTAGAAAGATCTTCAAATGAGGGGATCAGTGGACCCTCGATAGGGCTTGACGTTGTAAAGGCTATCCCTCTCTTTCTCTTCGAGGCCCTCTTAGCCTTGGCAATGCTAGCCACCATACTAGACTTCTGCGCCAATGGCTTCCCAATATGAGGTCGTAGGAGGACCTTTTTCATCAACAAATAGGAAAAGGACAATAGAGTTCGAAGAAAATAAGGTATACCTGCTATGCCTGTGTAAAGTCAACTCAAGGGCCAATAGCTATGTAGACTTTGTTTGGCCTGGGAAGCTGCCTCTCAGACTAACCAACATACATTGTTAATTCTGCAACAGTCTTCGACGAAGACAGCCAGGTCGCCTTGGCCAACAGAAGATAAAAAATATGATAAAGATTGAGGTGGTCCATACCCCAGCCTTTGGCATAGTGAAAAGCCACATGAAGATCCTGCTCTAGGATCATTTCATAGTCTGCTTCGATGGTCAGATTGTCACACCAGAATTTAATAATAATAAAGTATTGAGCATTAGAGAAGATATTGATTTTAAATTACCATAAAAGATACAAGAACATGATTATAGTTGAATCTAGAGTCCTTTTACATAATTTATGTGATTTTGGTACTGTCTTCTGATGTGCGCATCTCGATAGGGCGACATCAGAATTCGGTAACAAAAGTAAAATCTAACAACACCATAATTACCAGAAAAATATACTGATCTTAAAATATAGCTAGTCTAGATTATTGATGCACGGATATCCAAATTAAGCCGACATAATGATTTTTAGGGGTAATTTTCACTTGACGGAAAATAATTCAAAAAATAAATATAATCACCATAATTTGGATTATATTAATTAGCATATGTTTGAAATTTCATATCAATTGGATATCATTAAGTATAAAACAAGTGCCCTAAAGAACCTAAATGAATTAAACATGAATTACGTAATAGATTACGTAAGCAAGCTTACGTATGTAGGGGAGGCTACGTGTTGGGGTTTAGGCAATCCTTATCCAAGTTTGTCGGAGGGTGATAAGGCACCATCCTTTTATAAACCTCCCCTGCTGCCATCTTCTTCATCTTCTCCTTCCTGCGTTCTCTTCCTCCTCTTCTTCTTCTTCCGACGTTTTCTTCTGCTTCTTCCACTTTTTCTTCTTCTGCTGCTTCTTCTGCTACTTCCTCTCCTTCTTTGTCTTCTCCATACCACTTTTATCAATCACCTTCTCCCACCACCACCACCATGGAGTAGAAAGAGAGAAAAGAGAGAGACCAGCAGGTGCAGAGGCAAGGAAGAGAGAGAGAAGGAGGCTACAGTTCATGGATGAGAGAGAAAGAAGAGAGAGAGGAGCTTAGGGAGTTCATCCCACCCTGCAGCCATGCAACTGATATCTAGGTTCCTCTCTATCCTTCTTGATTGTTCAATGTTCATTCCATACATATTTGGATGTGTGATTGAAGCTCTCATGATTCTGGTTTCTACCAGAATCGGTCGACTGACCTGGACAAATCGGTCGACCGATCCCATAGTCCCAACCCAGAAAACTAATCCTGGATAGGTCAGTCGACTGACTTTCCTATTTCGGTCGACTGATTCTTCCCCTAAAGCCCAGCAACTAGCACTGGCTAGGTCGCTCGACCGACTTTCTAATTTTAGTCGACCGATTCTGCCATTTCGGCGGACCGATTCTGCTACTTCGGTCGACTAATTCCACAGTCAAAAACCAGATTCCAGCACTGGCTAGTCGGTCGACTGACTTTCCCATTTCGATCGACCGATTCTGCCATTTCGGTCGACCAATTCTGCTACTTTGGTCGACTGATCCACAGTAAAAAACCCAGATCCAGCACTGGCTATCGACCGATTTTACAATTTTTCAGATAGGACTGTTTCTTCCAGAAGTTTCAATAGGAACCTTGCGAGATTGCAAACTCATACCTTATTGCATTCCATATCATTTAAGTAAATGAAACAATTGATGTTTATTTACTTAAGATATTACATGTAAATAAGGAAGTACCCACCATTTGAATCCATAAAAATATCAGAAAAATCATATCTCTTACCAATCAAAGTCCACTCTCCCACCGAAGAAGAAAAATGCGATTTTGATGATTAAAATAGCATCTTCTAATCTATCATAATTGGCCTACTGAAAGTCTCATTATTCAAATAAACCTAGTAGAATATAAAAATCCAAGGTCCTGTGAAATGAGAAAGCATACAATGATTCTCCAAGGGAGCCCTCTCCTACTGAAAGAAAAGTCAAACATGCTCATCTCTTATTTTACATTAATATGACTTTTACATTGATATGTTATCATCTCCAATTCAAAATAAATTTGTAATTGAATGATTCTATCGACCATATGATTTCATGAATATCGTCGTGATGTATTCTTCCGTTGACTTTTCGATAAAAAGGTTTGAGACTTAAGATGCTATGTAAGCTTAAGTACCATATCACAGAGCTATTCTCTAAAGCCTAAAAGGGAGTAGAATTGTACATGATATCTCCAGAACTTATAAGTTTTAAACCGTCTTGTAACAAAAAACGGTGTTTCGACATGGTAAATCATTTGGAAATTTCATTAACATTTGATTTGCAAACCGACTTGATACATCGACTCTCGATTGACTTCTGAAAGAATTACACCTCGAATTTGGTTTACTATCATAAACCTATCATATTGCGTAACTGTGTTTCCCTGAAATTCTAATCATTCCAACTCTTTTGAGATCTTATACAGTCTTTTACATGTGCCTTGTCCTTGAAACTTCAAAAGTGCTGCATAACTGTCTGGGAACATAACAATAATGAATGGTACTTACTGTTCGAGTCTTCGAACTCTACTGGATCAAGATGCCTATAGGGGCAAGTCCAAGTCCTGGGAGGAACACCCGAACTCTATCCTGAATCGAACATGATTCGAATACACCCGTCGCGAATGGATCTTCCAAACACGGCCCCTAAATCTGTCTATTCGAATGCACCTGTCGAGAGTGGATCTTCCAAACTCAGCCCCTGAATCGGTCTATTCGAATATACCCGTCGTGAATGGATCTTCCAAACCTGGCCCCTGAATCGGTCTATTTGAATATGTACTCGCCGAGACTGGACATACTGAGTGTCTCAGCATCGGACACTACCTACTGCTTGATTGATGAATTATATGTTATTGTTTCCCATCAGCATGACATAACTGAGTTACACTTACTGTCAGTATGTATTCAATGAACTACTAGATTATGATTACACATTTGATAATGATGGCATGTCATTATGTGCCTAATACTCATTGTTTTGATTTAGTTCATTAAGTATCCATTTAACTTGCATGGTTTAATATTGTACATCTTGATTTGCATTACTCTTCCCTTTCTTGAACACTGTTATTTGTTATCCTTGTGTGCAACAAATTTCCTTGATTCTAATATCTATTTCTTGTTATTAGAGGATAAATCCTACTAGGCAAGACTACTCATACCTACTCTTTTCTAGGTTATACATCAGTTCTAGTAGAGGGGGGCAACGAGAATTGTGTGCTGAGAGATCAACAACTTCTCATGTCTGACCTTTGAATTACAGCTTGTGGATCATGTAATTACCTCAACTTTCAGGAACAATTGTTAAATCCATATTCTATGTTAAGTCATGACCCCGAGCAATTCTTGCTCGAAATTTTTTTTAAACTTGTTCTCGATTTCTTGTTCGTCGCGTCTCGACATTTATCAAAAATATTAAATGACAGGACGTGACACAGATTGTGAATTTGAAGTAGTACAAACAGCCAAGAGGGTGTGCATAATGAGTGTGGCCCCGCTGTGGCTATGCTAAAAGGGCTCTGCATGGGAAGGTTGCATCTACTTCCCCATTTTGGGACACAACAGTCGGGCAACTTTCTTCAATAGGCCATGGCTGGGCAGGGGCTAGCCGCTCTAAATTTGTGTTGATGAGGTGCCGGAGAGTCTCCGAAAAAGTATCCACTGCAACTTTGGGCAAGATCAATGTAGGAGGGGGGTCATCCTTCTTGGCAGAAAGTGTTGCCTCCAAGTACTGGTCAACGGCCTTCTTGTCATTGGATTTCAGCCGCATCAAGTGCTCCTTGTCATTATCAAGGGCCGGATGAGTCAGTAGCCGTAGAATCTTGAGCTCTGCGGTGTCCCAACATTCAAGTTTACAAGCCCGATAAAAGCTGGTGCGGTCATTCCACCACTTATATACACAGGCGTGACACGGGGTGTGGGGCCCGACATTGGTACCTAAAAGTTGACGAGTCGAAGAGGTGGAAGAAAGTCCCACCATGGGCGGCCTATTCTGTAATCTAGGCTCCCCCTACAGCCCGACTGGGTAAGTGAAACTTAGCAGATGAAGAGGGGATATGCTGATCATATCCAAAATTTCAGCGGAACCGAAACAGATAATAGGGTTCCAAGTAAACGACGCTACCTCGATGGAACTTCATACAGTGGGTTGAATGGATAGGGCCAGTCTTTGAGTTCTGGCTCCAACACTGGTCTTGTCAACCTCTGATGCTAATCAGGTGCACGTACTCCTCGACTGTTGTCGGTGCATTCCGATGACAGTTGTCCATGGGCTGGTATGACTGGCTAAATTGCCAGAAATAGAGAGTACCAGGAGAGTCGGTCGGGATGCTTGTCAACTTACCCCTGATCTCGAAAAGCTGTGCATAAGTGGAATGAGGCTCTGCACTTACAAATTCTAACATCATCATGAATAGCCGACGAGGAGACTAAAGAGATCACGGAGCAAACACTGAAATAGATTGCAAGCCAGGCACTGAGAAAATGCCAAGGGCCAATCACATGGTGTGCCGCGGAATGAATGGCGATGTAGCTCTCCAAGGGCCGATACATCAAGCAAAGAGCTACAGAACATAAAGATAACTTCATACCACAAGCCATCTGGCAAGCTAGGTATATAACTTCAAGGTGGAGAACAGTCTCATCGCCCACAGGCAAGGCAAAAGAACACAGCCAATAGTCAGATAACGCCGCACAATGAGTATGCGGGGTCAGCATTGGTAGGGTTCGCGCCCTGTGCAGCGGCCTCTGAGAATAGATACTGGAAGGGTCACCTTCTTGTGGCCGGGTTCCTTCTGGAAATAGCCCCACCGGCACAAGAAAAGTCTTCATATCGCGGTGGTGGAAAGAAATAGGTCAGCCATATGTGAATGCTGACTTATTCTACTCTCCTTTCTTTTTGGCTCGGCCAGCACTGCAAGAGAGGCTGAGGTGGTGATAGGCTGTCATAAGATATCTGTACGAGTATCCCAAAGAGTACTAGCCCTCTCCATCAATTCTGTCCTTCATGAGATCTAAGAGACACACCTTTTCATAGGGTCCCCATCAATAGGTAGACAAGTCAGTTGGTGCAAACTCCACAAGTCTAGTGAATTCTCCCCTTCAGCTATGTAGATTGTGTTGAATTCTGGCACGAAGATTTCTCCTAACCCACAACAAAAGCCAGGAGACAAAGGGTACCGGTAGCGGGCCACAAAAACACTCTGATAAATGCCTACAGTCATCAGAAGAGGTGCATACTGCTGGAGTACAAATTCAGCGGCCTCTACAGCAAAGGAACGGAAGTGGTGGGCATCTGTCGCCTGCAAATCCCCGAACCAACCGGCTGCCAACTGGTGTTTGAACCTGAAGGACAGACAATCTAACAAGAAGGGTTCATCCCGATAACCCCATTTCAAGGGACACAAGAATAACCTGAAAGATGGTCGTTCCTTATTCACACAACCCACAGAATTGTCCCACCTCGCTGGAGTGAAGTAGGAGCTCGGGTAAGCCTATGTCCGCAGAGTTCAAATCCCGTAACCCTAGAACAGGAGCTGTCGCCGAGGCTCACCAATTCAATATATGGGTTCAGATCGAGGGGCACAGTTGGCTAAGCTGTCCCTTTCCAACAATATGACCCTCTCTATGTCTCGAACCCTCAAAAGATCCCTCTTGCCATCTGGAGCATAGAAATGGAGGAACCTCAACAGATGTCTATCTTGGGGGTAGTCAATCCTATAGTTCCGTCGCATACAAAGAAGTGCGTCGTCAAACTCAATACAAGCCTTGATTCATCCATGGTGTCGGTTTCAGAGTCGGAAGACTCAGCTACCATAGAGACTCTATCGTGACCTCAGTCCAGCCTGGGAAAATCCTCCCATGACACCAATGGCACATTCTCCAGATGATCTGCCCTGCTGGTAGAAGATTGGGCAGCCATGACTCCTGCAAAAGGAAAGCTGCATCAACATGCAAGACAGATACAAGAATCAAACAAAATTCCGGCAGCACCTCCCCTTGTCAAATGGACAAGGTGGGGGGGGGGGGGGTTCAAGGGTACTCGTCAACACACTAAGGTGAGACAGCCCTAAACAAGGACATGCAAGCATGTCAAATGACTCTCCGGGAACCTTGATCACCCCGAGGACTAGCCTACAGGGGGGAGCGGCCCAGTGCCTGGCTGAAGTTAAAAGACCCGCCACTTGAAGTGGTAATGCGTGAAGAGAGGCCGATCAATAATAAAAGCCCGGCCGATTCAAAATGGGCCCCACTAACAAAAAAAAAAAAACACTAAGACTAAGCAAACTCCATGACAGTCACCCAAAGGTGTTGGGCCCTACTGGACCTCCCTCCAGTCATCGCTAGCCCACAATGTCTTTGGTTAGGGGCAACCCCCACCGAACCCTACAAACAGACATCCACTGCACATGAAAGGCCCCATGGCGTAGAAGAGATACATCGCCTGGGTCCCTTGGACCTGTTCACATCCATGCAAAAGAGACAAAAAGAAGAGGGGGGGGGAGGGGTATATAAACCCTACAACACTGGCTCGCCAACAAACCCCCTTCCCTGCTCACCGCCGGTGCTACAAGCAACACACAGCGCCACAGGCCTCACTGTCGGGTTATAAGGAAGCCCGCACACAAAAAAGAAACAAAAAGACCCCAAACGGGCCGACTTGGAAGGGTATTGTGCCCTACCACTCCCTCTACTCGTCTCAATGGAGCAGTCACCGCCGAAGGCCTATTCTGCCCTCACCACAGTCGCCGCACGCACCTCCGAGGTATGCAAAAACGCTGGTCACCTCCTTGTTGGAGAACAGCTCCTCCGTCATGACCAGGAACTTTGACGCCACTGTAGGCCTGTCCTGGGGATCGCCCACCACTGCGCTCCTCGCTATTGGTGCCTAGCCTCACGCTGTCGTTTCCGCCGCTCCCGACGGCACTGCACTCCCTCCCAGTCGCCATTGCAACCGCGGCCGCCTGCTCGGAGCTGGAGCTCACCGCTGCCGCACTCACAAACCAGCTAGCGTCGCAGTCGCCCGCTCCGCCAAAAGAACGTCGCTTCCCATGCAGGCCACAGCAGTCACGCCTCGCCGCGGGCGTGTCCGCTTCACGCCGTCGCACCATGTCGACCGCCGTGCTCGCCCTCATGGTCACCGCGCTCAAGCAGAGCCCGCCCAAGCACTTAACCCCACCGGTTCGTGGTTCACGTCAGTTGGTGGCTTGCGTTGGTTCACACAACCCCGCCGACTCGCGGACCCCACCGAATCGAGATACGCAGCGCCGAATCGCACAAGCCCTGCCGAATTGCATCAGTTCAAACAAAGAAAAAAAAAACTCCAACTATCCATCAAGAGTGGCATGCGACCGTCATCTGGGGACAACACCACTAAATAGAATCAAGAGATCACAAAACACAACAACAGACCATCAGACCATTAGCACGGCAACAAGTCGAAGACTGCCCGTGTTAATGAAACTAGTCAAATATGCCAAAGTACCACCGCGTCTGTTGCTTCGCGGTTCCCTAGGACCACCCACGGGT
>CM024757.1:29867234-29930802 GCA_014218235.1 Colocasia esculenta | reverse complement strand
GCGAAGCTTCTTCTCCTCAAGGTACCGCTCCATCTCGCCCTTCCTGCCTACAAGAAGCGCTAAGGGCTTCGTCAGGGTACGATGATCAACGCTACGAGCCTCGTCCGCAGTGATGGCTTAAGGCCCATCACAAACTTCTTTGCCTTCCTGCGCTCATCTGCCACAATGTGAGGTGCATTACTTAGATAGTTCTGCAAACTGGCCTCATACTCGAGTACGATCATGGAGCCCTGAGTCAAGGGAGGAACTCCTGCTCCATCTTGTCCTGGATGTGCTCGGGGACGAACTTGGCCGAAAGAGCCTCACGAACTCGTCCCAAGCAACATCAATCGCACCGTCCTCAAACCGTGTACGTAGTAATGAAGCCCACCACACATCAGCTCTCTCCTGCAACATAACCTTCATAAGCATCGCTAAACAACTTCAACTTAACAGGGAATAGGAAACACAAAACTAAAACATACCTGTAGCATGTAGGTGGCTAAAGTGACCTTGTCCTCATCACAACCTGATGCCCGGAAGATCTTCTCGATCTCCCTCATCAGCTTTCTGCTAGCAACGGACGCTCTCCCCTTGAAAGAGGGTGGGCAGCACTCTTGAATCTTTCCATGATGGAAGGTCCACCATGGTCCTGAGCTGGGGCCTGAGCCTGCTACACCAAACAATAACGATATACATAAACACAATATCATGCAATTTAAATAGCAAACTACTAGGTTGTTTTCTTATTCTACCTGGGCCTCCAACTGGGCCGGAGTGCTGCCTGGGTGTGAGCCTGAGTTTGCATGGCTTGCACTAATCCTTGCATGAAGACTCCATAATCCACTGGCGGTGGTGGGGGAAGCACAGGACCCTGTGGGGCCGGGGCCTGCTGCTCTACCCGCTCCTCACGCCTCTGCTCGTCGTCGCGAGCTGGCACACCTCCACGTCGTCCACGGGGAAGCCATGGCTGTAATAAAATTTTTGCCACCAATTAGAGCTAGGTTACTAAGCTTCCTAACGTTTTTCTTATCTTTTTTTTTTCCATTCATTATTAGTCGTTTCTACCCATGTGGACAATCTATAAAGATTTAGCATGCAATGAGGATGATGATTCATGTATATTCATGTAAGATCTCAATCGGTTGCTCTGATACCAATCTCTGTGACGACCCTCATTATACCGTACGGTTATACCCAACCCACGTCGGTATAGTAAAGGTTATCACAGTGGGACATTTACCCAAACACTATCACATGATTGAGATATACACAAATATAGACACAGAGTCGCGGAAGTAAAGGACTAACTGTCATCACATTTCATCATCCACATTTCTCATACATGATCCATATAGCAAATTAAAGGACAACTTTCATAATGAAATTAAACCGAACTACATGTCCACAAGATGAAAGTTCTACATTAATACATAATTGTCCACAATACATAAATGATAACTCTAATACAAACTACAATTTACCTACTATGAAACAAAAAGGACACAACGTCAACTCCACAAGCTACTCTCACGCTCGGAGTCGCTCTCCACGGTCTCCTCCAAAAGTGTGTCACCAACTAAACCTGTACGCCGAAGCAGGAGTGAGTCTAAAAGACCTAGCAAGTAACTCCATACACATCATTCATGCATACATCATAGTAGGTTCTACTATTTTAATTTGCACGGCAATCATACAGCATGCTTGAACATCAATAAGGGACAACCTATCATGGTATTTCTACAAAGTCAAAACACATGGCAATTGGTTTAAGATGTTCACATAACACTCCCTATCACATGCTTTCTACTCATTTATTCACATGAGAACTACACTTCCAATTTGACTATAACATGATGGCAATTTATATGGAATTAGAAATATCATAGCATGAATTATCGTCTCATACTCTAACACATTCACTTCATATGGTTACACATTCCCATATTTCACATGGTTCATTTTTCAAAATTTCACATGTACACTTGTTCATATTCTAACATAAATAGTTCACATGATTTCACATTTCACATTCACATGTTCACATATACACATTTTACACATGTTCACATTCACATTTCACAATTTATTTGCCGTGACACATGGTCCAAACCACCGCTAGAAGGACACATCACATACACATAACACATAGCACATCACTAGGCAATACAGTGATGACTCTTGGCACTGCGCAGACCGGAGAACACGTCTCCACCCTAACCAGTGGTACTTGTCCACCTCCAGGATTTCATCCTAATGCCCTTAGGATATCTTAACACATTGAACCTTCTCATGGGGACCTTTCCATGATACAGTTCCACAGCCCTCTATGGAAGCATCAGTGTCACACACGGCACATTTTTACACATTACACATTCCGATTAACACACGTTTTACATATGATATTCACACTTTCTTGTTTATGCACATGGTCTGTTCTTCCCTAGCATGGTGCTACTAATAACAGAAATCAAACACTTATTAGCTCTCATGGATTAATTGGAATGCACATCATTTAACCTAAATCATGGTACATGTATTCGTAGCTCATTTTCACATGGAAATCTCATAGTGTAGGCTAATGTTATCAAATTTTCCTGAAAATTTAACCACATGCTGTTTTCGGTTATAAGAACACACATACAAATTTTCAGATTTTTCTGAATTCACATGTATTTATAGAATTTAAAAATTTGGTTTTATGCCATTCATAAATTAAGTTAACATAGAAACATAGCATGGATTTCAAATTTAATCATGCACAGTCATGAACCACACATAACATTGGCACAAGAAATTTTTCCCAATTTAATTCACAACACACGATTTACTAGAATTTTTGCAAGGTCTACACATGTCTTCTATTCTCATTGTAGAAATTATAAAAATTCGCATGAGTATGGGAAAATTTCCAAGTTTGCAGGGCATGGACTGACATATAAACATGGTCCATAAATTTCACAGCCTTTAACTCCTCAGAATTCATGGGAACAAAATTAAACATGCGTAACCTCTTTCCTACACATGCCTTTTAATAATTCTAATAATCAATTCCATCACACAAAAATACAGGAAATTCACACACATCACATTATACTATTTTACATAACATATAAAATTTACATTATATCCTCATGCGCAGAAATCCGAAATTAAAGATATAGGGCAGAACAGTTCACTGTTCTGTCAAGAAGAACTCAACGGCAAACTATGGACGTTTACAATAGTTGGCGGCACATCGTTAGCGCTGACTCAAGATCTCAACGGCAATAGATCTTGCCGTCAAGTTCGGACCTGTGTAAAACCACAGTCCGAGCTCTAAAGAATGGTGAATGTAGGGGATCCAGGACACGAGGAAAATCCATAAAAATGATAGAAACCTCCTAGACACATACATGGACAAGGTGAACGGGTTACTTGCCTTTGGAAAAACTCCTAAAGGGATCAAAATGGTGGAGAAGCTCTCCTTGGGCAGTCCCAAGAAGCCTCCAAGATGTCTCCACTACGGCCTCTGTGATGCTCCCCTCTGCAATCCAGGGTCGGGGATGTGTAGCCGGATGTGTTGTCTCCCTCCTTGTCGAAGTAGATCTCCAGAAGAGGCCTTGGATCGCCGGATCAAAGCCTCCAAACTCCAAGTTTTCTCACAGCTCACTAGGGTTTTCTCTTATCTCTTTGCAAAGAGCCAAGAGAGCTCTAGAGGTTGCAACAAGGGCTCTCTTAAGAGAGGACCCTCTCACCCCACGCAAGAGGTCGGTTGGAAGGCCAAGGAGCCGTTGGGGAGTGGTTGGTATCTCCCTCAAGGCATGGCACACCATGCTGCTGCAGACTGGTCTGTCAGGATATAGACGTCCCCGATATGGCCGTCGACTGAATAATCGTCGTCCACCTATATGGACGTTAACAATAAGTGAACGTCCATTCATGTTGACGTCGACTAATCCTTCGACCAGAACCCAAAACCATGCAAAACCCTAATTTCTCCTAAGTTCATACATGCAATACATAGGGTGTAATGCACACACTCACTATGTCACGAAATCAACCGATATATATATATATATATACAACTAAGTATATACATACATTCATAAGTACACCAAGATAAGGTATACATAATACTTACACGATAATGCTATACATCACAAGCATAAAATTGCACACAATAAAATAATAAGGACAAAATTCGAGGGCCTTACACCTCAGGCGACATTGGATCCGTGGAAGGCCGCAGACATCCCCCTTCTTCCTTTCAGCATCTCTGGGTCCCACCTAGTCAGAACTCCCTATCTATCGACGGTATTCTGGGGTAGGTGACCCATATGTTCATTTGAAAGATTTTGTGTATGAGTTAGCTCCTCACAAGTACGACAGCCACATCATGGCGTACTTGTTTAGAAAATCGTTGGATGGTCCGGCCCTCGAGTGGTTTTACTCTTTGCCTCCCGAGGAAGCCGAGGATTTCCAAGTTGTCCAAGAAAGGTTCCTACAGCAGTTTCAAGATTGGGTCGGACCCGAATATTCTTTTGTTGATTTAGTTGCTGAAAAGATGAAGCTCGATGAGGAATTTTCAGTCTATGCCGACAGATGGCGTTCCCTTGCTGCAAAAGTCCGCTGCCCAATGCCTGAGGAGGAAAAGGTCAAGCTATTGATTTCTAATGCCACTCCCACCTACCGAGCCATCTTAGCCATGAATGACATCACCTCCATGCACCAGTTGTATAGTCGAGCCCGCTTTATCCAGACCCAACTTAAGGACTCGCCTATCCAAGCCATGTTTGAAACCCCAAAGTCCCGTTATCCTAAGAAACCTCAGGGTCTAGTCACTGAAGGGGTCCAAACCAATGAGCAAGTAGGTGCCGTCAACAACCCTCAAGGCCCGGTAGGTAGGTCCCCCTACAACCAGCAACCCCAACAACCATGGAACAATAGACAACCCCCCTCAGACCCAGAACCCCCCACAAGACCAGCGTCAATACAATCAAGTCCCTCCACCCCAAATGGCTATGATCCTAGGAAGCCGAATGGACCCAAGAGAGCTCAGTACCCTCCCCTTCCTGAAAGCCTAGCTGATATCTTTGCATCCCTCATGTCCTTAAATGCCCTTAGGCTACCTCCCGAAAAGGAAATTGGAATATGGCACCGATCAAACAAAGTATTGTGTGTACCACCGACACCCAGGGCACAATGTGTCGGACTGTTATCAATTCCGAGACATTATATACAACCTCCATGAGCAAAATCAGATTGATTGGGCCGAGATGAAGAGACTGATTCAAACATTAAGGGACCAACAGGGTCAAAGGCAGCAACAACAGCAGCAGAGGCAACACAGCCCAGCAACAGCAACAACAATTCCAGCAGAAATAGCAACAATTCCAGCAACCATTCCAGCAGCAATTCCAACAACAACAACAGCCGCAGCAACCACAGCAACCGACAAATGACCTTGGCATAATTCGCAATCCTATGCCGCAACATCAACCTGCTCCGAACCCCCAGCCTGCTCCTCCACCTCCTCCACCCGCTCAAGTTAACCCTGTTATCCACCATCTACCACCAGCAGCCGCATGGGCCTATGACGATGAAGTAGGCCAACTTTTGACCATCTCCCACACCACACCTACCACGCCCACCATTGCAACCCTTACCTCACCACTCTACAACACCCCGTCGTACCACCCATCACCCTTCAACCCTTAACATCCCCTTCTCCCCTGCGCCAGCGCCCATAATAGCCAACCCCTCCATCATCGATACCACTCCACCTTCACTCCACCACACCTTGCCCTACGGAGCGGGCGCATGTTCCACCGGATGTACCCAAATGCATTCGTGTATATGCCGGGTTAGCAGACCCAACCATCCAACAACAACAATCAACAGCAGCAACAGATATTGAAGAGATGGATCCGGTCCCGGGGACCCAATATGATATATTAAAGCATCTGGATTAGACTCCTGCAAAGATATCCATCCTTTAGTTGATCAAAAGGTCACAGACCCATCAAGATTCCTTAAGGGCCTTTTTGCAAAGGGTCATGGTGAACGAGGATATGAACCCTGATAATCTGCCTTCACTCTTATCCATTGTTAACAAAGGGCCTACAATCACTTTCACAATGGTGAGCTAGCTCCTCCGGAAGCCAGAAGGATGCCCTTATGTGTAACTTGACGATAAACAAAGTGGTCGTTGATGCAGCTTTAGTTGACACCGGAGCTTCTATATGTATGCCCTCTGAGCACTTTGCGGTCATGCAACATATCTGAACGTCGCTTACAGCCCACTCCCACTACATAGTGGCGTATGACAATTCCCGGCAAGCTTGCCACGGTGTTATCTCTCTACAGGCCGAGCTAGGCCCACTTGTCATGACAGTGGATTTTTATGTGCTTGATGTTGACCCGACTTTCAAGGCCATCCTAGGTCGGCCGTGGATTGAAGCATTAGGGGCAGTCCCCTCTACAGCTTATCAATGCCTGAAATTTCCATTCCAAGGGCGGATAGTCAAAGTTAAAAGTGCGGAAACTACTCATACAGTAGAGGCTATTGAGAAAATCATGCTGGCAGTCTGGCCGTCCAATAAGCCCATCATTTCAGTACTTGATGTGAATTACCCTTGGGGTTACACTTTCTCCTCCAGTCATCAAATTGTGTCCCCATCATTAGCAGCTATTAGAAGAAGCATATCGGCAGATACCAAAGGCTGGAACATCATGGTCAAGATCGGTTACCAGCCTGGGAAAGGTCTTGGAGCTCATCTTCAAGGAAGGACGAAAGACATCACTAGCTCAAAGCAAATTACAAAGTGTGGCTTAGGATATAAGGAGGACTCAATCCATGGGTAGAACATTGAAAGGTAGAGCAAGAGCCTCTTACTTGGACATTATATGAGCATTTTGTCAGAGGCCCTATACAACCAGGGTACAACACTATTATGGCAGAGACACCAACATCGGCATATCAAGCTCTAGAAGCCTAGCGGCCCGACAAGAAGAAAAGAGCTGAGAGGTAGAGACAGAAGAGTTAGACCTGGAAGACCTGATATCTGCACTCAGTCTCCTGTTCCAAGATGACGGCATCATGCAGTTCCGGACAGCAGCAAATTCAGAGGAGTCAGCATCAGCAACACCTCCAAGCGACAGTTACTTGGGCATGGTGAGGATTTTGAAGAATCAAATTTCGTTGATCTGGCATGAGTTCTGGACAGGGGTCCCCGGCCTTCCCATCATTCTATATTTTCTATTCTTGTTTCTACCCTTTCCTTCATCCCTCCTTCTCCTCCTCTTATTCTCCAATTCTCCCCTGACGCTCTTCAGGTGTTAACCACTTCTTCGTCATCTTTCACCATTTTCTTTAATGGCTCGGTTCAGTTTAGTATGTTGTGTTTAATTCAAAAAAAAAACAAAAAAAATTGAAAATGATAAACAATATATATATATATATAATGCTTTCTTCCTCCTTTCTTCTGACCATTTGGACGGCGATCCCCATACTCCCTTTCCTCCTCTTTCATCGGACGGCGATCCCCGTCTTTCCCTTCCCTCTTTCTTCAGATGGCGATCCCCGTCTTTCCCTTTTCTCTCTCATCGGACGGCAATCCCCGTCCTTTTCCCCCTTCAAACACCAATTCCCGCTTCCTTTCCACTGCAATCCCGCTCTCGACAGCGATCCCCGTCACTCCTTGCTTCCAACTCTCGGACGGCAATACCCGTCCCTACGTTTCCTTGCTCTCGACAGCGATCCTCATCTCCCCGACATTTTTCCTTCCTCGGCGACGATCCCCCGCCTCTTTTTCCTCCTTCCGCGCCAGCTGCGATCCTCGCCCACCTGACCATCATGGTCACACTGGGCGATCTGGGTGAGGGGCCTTCTGTCCCCCTGCACCCCAACTCCTCTGCCGCAGGCACCCTGAGCTCGGGTGGCCGGTCTCTGCCTCTAGACCCATTAGAGGATCCCTGCGGCCCTGCCGCGCCTGATCTTTTCCCTTCCAATAAACCTCTGGACAATCCTCCAGAGTCTCCTGTAAATATTAACCATAGGTTCAGTTCAAGGGTAGAATCTAGCAAGTCCCCGTCCCCGTCTAGGAAATGTAAGGGTAGTGGCATACCTCGTAGATATTGCTAGATCTGGTGCATGAAAGATGTGCAGAATTATCCAATGTGGCAATCTAGAAGGGGGGGTTGAATAGATTACAACAAACTCTAACCACAGTTGCCTTCTTTTGATGAAAACACAAACTTATCGAAATCTTAAACAGATTCAGGATTAGTTCAACTTGCAACTAGTGTGCTTGTTGTGAATAAAACAGAATAGTCTATCTAACGTGTGTAGAATCAGCGTGCCTACCAATCATCTATCGTGAAAGCGTGCAAACCACATGACACGAAGATTTAAGGTGTTCGGAGTACACAACTTGTGTATCCTACGTCCACCGTCCACACACACACACGCAGAAGGACTGCTTATCAGCGAGTTCAAACCACTACAACACACACACTCACGTTGTCTGATGCTAACACACGATCAGAACAACATGACCCACGTGAATCAAGCACAAGAGACACTTGACCCACCCACACACACACCGAGTATGAAAACAGAGACAGAGAAGAATCAGAGTTGTAGAATCAAATCCTGAGATGGAACTCTTCAAGATGGTCATCCTGATGAACTTCAAACTTCGTCTTGACAGGTATCAGTTGATGGAGAAGCTTGAATCACAGACGAACCGGCTTCAACTTCGTTCAAAAGATTGTTCTTCTTCGCTTTGGACGGAGAGCTGAAGCAGAGCATAGAGAGAGAGTTTTTCTATTGATTTCCTTAGGGTTTGTATGGTGGCTGCTTCTGTACGAAGAATACCTTCAAAACATTCCTTATATATGGGTGTTTAAGTATGGAGAGTCGTGGTAGAAGGAAACACACCATATAGGAAACATATGCAATCGCAGAACTGAGATCTTCTCTTCGTTTGTCGACAGCAAACTATGCATCTGTCGACAGGTGCTGACAGGTTTGCAAAATCCAGAAGACTGGCCTTGCGGGAAACAATTTCCTGTGTGTATCTGTCGACAGACGATTTGGATCGGTTGATAGGTACACTTGTCCTAAAACCTGTCTGATCTCCCTGGTGTAGCTGTCGACAGGGACTTATGGGTCTATCGACAGGCACTTGTTGAATGTGACTTTTGAGTTTTTTTTTTCTCTGGAATTTAGTACATTGTCTTGCCTACACTCACAACCTACATTTAAGAGCATTGTTAGTGAGATATAAAGAACATTTAGACAATCTTAACACATGTTTTTTCTTGATTATCATTTGCTTGATCATGTTTCAAATATGCTCATAACATTAATTTGGATTGTTCATCATCAAAAACAAACATAACACATAAAACCCAACATTCTCCCCCCTTTTTGATGAACAAAAATTTCAAGTTATTAGGATAAGTGATGTTTCTCCCCCTTTTGGCAACATCCAAAAGACAATTCATGTACACATGAGTAGAACATAAGCAAAGACTGTGAATTCCATTGATTGAGCATTCATTACACACAATTACAAAAGTGACTCATGACATGACAAAAGAAGTGCAAGGGAAGGAAATCATGATTGTGAGAGCAAGTAGATAACATTGACAAGACCCTGACCAAGTTCTGGGTGGTGAAGATGTGATGGATCATTCTATTCAGTGGGGAAAGGAGTTGGCATTCAGTTTGGAAATCTTCTTAGTTGCATCATAAGGTTGGAGGGTGATGAGATGATAGTATTCAGATGCAGAAGGGTGACTGAGAAGCACATCAGCCCTAGAGTTAGGAATTTGAAGTGCAGTGCTGAGGAGGTTTGGGGTAAGCTTGAAAGGAGTACCTTTGACAGAGGTGTAGAGATCCCCGTTCCCAAACAGACCAAGATTATTGAAAAACTCTGTAACGGCAGTAGGAGAGTAGTGCAGGTGAGAATAGAAAATACCGTCCAGCCTTGGGTGTCAAAGAGGGGTAGGAGATTGAGGACATGTCTCCCAAGAAGGAAAATCAACATAGCGGGGCTTGAACGAATTTGCTGAATGTTCCTGGAACCATGGTGAGTTACAAACCTCTGGGAACGATAAGCTCGGGCAGCCGATCATCACGATGCTTGGTTCGGCGCTTAGTAGGAGCCCCGAAACCCTCGCTGGCTTGGGGAGATAAGGGACGGTGACGGAAGCAAGTTTCTTGCCCTTGGAGCCATGAGAAAGAGAGGAGTTCGGAGTGGAGAAGAACTCGAAAGAAGAAGAAAAGCACAAGAAGGAAGAAAGAACTAGGAGGGCAGAATCTGGGTCTGGCGCCCTGGAGAAGAAGGGTTTGGTGGAGAAGGAAGGAGGAGGAGTGTTGGAAGTGGGAAGGGAGGAAAGGGTCGTGGGTTCCCTTTTAAAGAGGGGAAATAAGTTCAAAGGACAGGGACCCACAAAATCCAACCCTAAAGAAACGCCCATTGGGCTTCAAAACAGAGCCTGCCACTGGCTGTCGACAGATGCAGAGTATCTGTCGACAGGCGCACACAGAAACTGTGCCAGATTGGAATTTTGACAGGAATGTTTTAGGGCAATGAGCGTCCAAGATGTAGATAACTTGTAAAAGAGGTATGTACACATTTTAAACTGTCATGCCCACTAATATTAAGACAAGTCAAAATCATCAATGGTTTTAAAATAATACTCTAGGAGTCTCAAGTTGGAACATAGAGGACATCGTACCAAAACTTATGAAAATAAGATAACCCCTTTGAATAAAAACCATTGTAGAAAACATAATTCCAAGTGGGTGATGGTCAAATGGTTTATGAAAAAGATGTCTACATGAGTAGATAACCACAACATCAAGGAACCCGGATTAATCAAACATTGGAGGCTTCACACTATTTCAATTTTGATTTATTTAGAAGAAAATGCAATGGGAAAAGTGGTAAGTAGGATCACTAACACCTTTTACGTGAGGATAGACATGTGAAGTGCCCGTACCCCCAGTACTCAGCGGGAGTGACCATCATACCATTCTACAGAGATAATGAGTAAGATTTTTGACGCGAGGGTAGACATTTGTGATGCCCATGTCCCCGGTTACTCAACAATACACATCATTGCTCTATCTTTATCCTATTATTGACTTTTGATTGTAAGAAATAGGTAGCTTTCTCCTTTTTTTTTTGTTTTTTTTGTGTTTGAAAATCAAGGTCAAAGAATGTGTATGGTACAATCAATGCAAGACATAAAGTTCAATGACCATAGGACTTATCACATCACTTGAGAAAATGATTATCCACAAGGGTGTTATTCAAGTGAGTTAGGTTAGACCCATTAGATTTGTCCATGTACTCCGAATGATACAACCTAGACTCATACAAGAATAGTATGTCAAAATCATTGGGATTGAGACAATATCTTTAATATAATGTGGACATGAAAGATTAAAATCATACATAAATACCCAAGTTGCACCGTACATCAAGAGATGGACATGCTCATAAAGATTGTTGAGAAAGAATAAGGAATTGCTTGTTAAATATGTATCTGTCGACAGCTGATGTGAACATGTCGACAGATATACACAGTTGAAGACTTAGGGTTCAGACAATCATGGCTGTCGACAGATGGGTTTCAGCTGTCGACATATGCACACAGACAGAAGATATTGAGTTCGGGGAGATCTGAAACTGTGCATGTCTATTGACAGATAGATTTGAGCCTGTCGACAGAGGCACACAGGGTTCAAGATCTGGGTTCTGTGGAGGCATGGCTGTCGACAGATGGAATTGGGTTGTCGACAGAACTTCTAAAATCAAATTGAAGGCTAGGATGAGTAGAAAAAAATGGAACTCCATGCTAGGGAAAATGAAAGATGTGAAAAATGAAAAGAAGAGTTTCCCTCAAGAATTCATTCATCTAACCTGAACTTGCTCCCCCATAGTGTGTGCATGTGTAGACTCAACATTCAAGCAATTGCACACAAGTTCATAAATAAAACTCCAACACAGACATCCATTTGTTTGCAAACATTAGTGGGCAAATGAAAAGAAACCATATACCTTATTTGAATTGAATGACCTTTATGTGCAACTTGACTATGGATACATGTGGAGAATATTTTCTCACGCATAATAATAATTTCCAAACAAGCATAACTTGTTTCTTCCATAGTTTACCATTTGATATACCTCATAGTCAGTGCACACAAAGAACATACTTCAAATTTTGGTATGTGCTTCATTGCATTTCGCACAATCCCAATTTCTTCTTCTCAATGTTGTGAATCTATCATCAGCCAATGGTTTTGTGAAAATGTCAGCAAATTGCTTATCATGGGTATGAAGCTAAGCTCCAAGGATTGTTGGCTACTCATCTCTAAAGAATGGTGACGAATTTCTATGTGTTTGGTCCTTGAATGTTTGACAGGGTTCTTTGAGAGATTGATGGCACTAGTGTTGTCACATAGGATAGGTGTGCATCCAATATCATGTTGTAATCACACAGTTTACTTTTGATCTACAACACTTGAGCCGCACAGCTCCCTGCAGCAACATATTCAACCTCTGCAGTGGAGAGTGCAACCGAGTGTTGCTTCTTGGATGCCCACGAAACCATGCAACCACCAGAAATTGGTAGTACCCACTAGTGCTTTTTCTATCAATTTTACATCCAGCATAGTCAGCATCAGAATATGATATCAAATCAAAGCTACTTCCCGCTAGATACCAAAGACCCAAATCATACGTACCTGAGAGATATCTGAATATTCTCTTAACTGCAACCAAATGACTTTCCTTTGGACTAGATTGATATCTAGCACAAAGGCAAACACTGAACTGTATATCTGGTCTACTTGCAGTAAGAAAGGAGTGAGCCAATCATACCTCGGAATTGCTTTGCATCCCTTTACCTTTCTCATCATTTTCAAGTTTAATGCTTGTGCTCATTGGGGTTGAGGCAGGTTTGGCTTGTTCAAATTGAAATCTTTTGAGAAGCTCCTTAACATATTTTTCTTGATTAATGAAGAAGCCGTCTTCATGTTGTTTTTACCTGTAAACCAAGAAAGAATTGAAGCTCCGCTATTAGATCATCTCAAATTCATTGTGCATATGTTTGGAAAACTTCTCACACAGTGATGGGTTAGTGGAACCAATATAATGTCATCCACATAAACTTGAACAACAATTATATGATTGCGAACTTTCTTAGTAAAGAGTGTTTGGTCCACTTTACCTCTTGAGTAGTTTTTACTCACCAAGAGTTGCTTAATCTGTCATACCAAGCTCGAGGTGTCTGCTTCAAACCGTAAAGAGCTTTGTGCAACTTGTAAACATGGTTAGGCATTTCAGAATTTTCAAAACCAGGTGGTTGAGAATTATAGACTTCCTCTTTGATGTAGCCATTCAAGAAGCAGTTTAAATCCATTTGAAAAAGTTTGAACTTATTTGAGCATGCATATGCCAACAAAATTCTAACTGCTTCAAGTCTAGCTACAGGGGCAAAGGATTCTTCAAAGTCTACACCAAATTCTTGACTGTATCCTTTTGCTACTAGTCTAGCCTTATTTCTCACCACTTTACCCTCTTCATTTAGTTTATTCTTAAACACACATCTTGTGCCTATGACAGAAATCTCAGGGGTTCTAGGAACTAACTCCAGACATTATTTCTTTGAAACTGACCAGTTCCTCATACATAGCATCAATCCATGAATTCCTTTAAAGCTTCTTCAACATTTTTAGGTTCCACTTGAGATACAAAAGCTAAATGATCTTGTTCAACTAATTGTCTAACCTTAGACCTAGTTTGAACTGAATCATTTACATCTCCTATCACATTATCAAGTGGGTGATCTTTGGAGTACCTCACATTTGTGATTGTTGACGGGTCGGGTTGATCTGGACTTGAGGAAGGTGATCTTGTGGAGGGTTGGTTTGAGGAGTTTCACCTTGAGGCTCTTCCTCTTGTGGATCTTCTTCAGATTCATCATCTTGTTTGTGAACAGTATTCCATCATCTTCATCATTGTACCTACGAAGATATCCACTGTTAGTCTTGGAAACTACTTTAGAATTTCCTTTTGCTTTTGCTTGTAGTTCCCCAAGAGCTGTTCCTTCATTTCCATCATCATTCCTGTGTAAATTAGAAATGTCAGTCTTTGTATGATACTCATCAAAAACACATGTGGAGTTTCTTCCACATTTTATTCTTATTGTTAAACACCCTATATGCTCTAGAGTGTTCTAAGTATCCCAAAAATATACCTTGATCACTTTTGGCTTCAAAGTTGTCTAAATCAACTTTATCATTGTTATGTATAAACACTTTTGAGCCAAAGACCCTGAAATACCCAATACTGGGTTTCTTACCTTTTAATAGTTCATAGGGGGTTTTCTTCATCACAGGTCTTATCATAGCTCTGTTGAGAATATAGCATGAAGTATTCACCGCTTCTGCCCAAAAACTCCTTGAGAGCTGGCTTTCAACTAGAAGAGTGCGAGCCATTTCCACCAATGTTCTGTTCTTTCTCTCCACTACTCCATTATGTTCCGGAGTCCTTGGAGAGGAGAACATGTGGTCTATCCCTTGGTGCCTGCAAAAATCAGAAAAAGAGTTATTATCAAACTCTCCTCTGTGATCAGTGCAGATTGAGCATATCTTATGAACATTTCCATGCTCAATCTTATTAAAGAAATCTTTAAAGACTGTAAGTGCTTCATTTTTGTGTGCCAAGAATTTGACCCAAGTGAACCTAGAAAAGTCATACACAATGACAAAACCAAACCGTTTGCCATTGAGACTTAGAGTTCTAGTAGGTCCAAAAAGGTCTATGTGCAACAGTTCATAAGGTTTAGAGTGCTTACCAGTGCTTTTGATTTGAAGATTTCCGGTTTGTTTTCCCTGTGCACATGCATCACAAAAACTTTCATTCTTGTTGAAAGAAATTCAGGAAGTCCACTTACCAATTTCTGCTTCTATGATCTTGTGCAAGACATTGTAGCTTGCATGGCCAAGCCTACGATGCCACAAAGTAAGCTCATCATGTTTATTTGCAACAAGACACAAATTTTCATTTTATGGATCATCCAAATCAACTAGATAAATATTGTTCACCCTTTTTCCAGAAAACTTAAGACTTCCTGTTTCCTTATCAACAATTTGACATGAATTTGATTCAAAAACAACTTTATGACCTTTATCACACAGTTGGCTTATGCTAAGCAAATTGTGATTAAGACCATCAACTAGCAATACATTGTCTATTGAGTTAGAGGCATACTTACCAACCTTACATGTGCCAATGATCTGACCTTTATTGTTACCTCCAAAGACAACTTGACCTCCGTCTTTTTTCCACCAACAAACAAAATTTGTCGCCCGTTATGTGCCTCGAGCAGCCACTATCCAAGTACCATTTGTTTTGATTTTGGGCTGTAGGCATTCCTGCATAGATGGATTAGACAAGAGGTTTTGGTACCCAAATTACTTTGGGTCCTAGTGTATCATTCATGCCAAAAGTAAATGCTTTGGAATCCAGATTTGTTTGCATTTCTATTTATTCCAGCATTGATTTTGCTTATGACCAATTCTTACATACATTGCAAGATGGAGAATTTTTCAGAACAGTTGGTTTGTTATTTTGTTGACCATTCATTTGAATTTTCCTTTTTGGTTGCCTGGTTGACAGACCCTTGGCAACCTTCTTCCAGACCTGTCGACAGCTTCCATTGAGCCTGTCGACAGACTATCTTTCTTTTGAACACCTGAATGATTTTGTTTGGGTTTTGTTGCTTACCCTTAGCTTGATTTTTCTTGTTCTTGGAAGGGACTTGTTTGCTAGTGCTTGGACTAGATCAACAAAGGAAGTTATCAATGTTTGTCTATTTTCTTTTGTTTTACAGGTTGATACCCAATTCCATGCTTGGAACAAAAGTATTTGATCCCAAAATTGCATCAAGATTTTACTTTCCCTTAACAAATCTTGTAAGATCTTCAGATTTTTCTTTTAGATCTTTTTCAGCTTGTTCCAACCTTTTCTTAGTTTCTTGATGTTCATTTTAAACATTCAGAGAGTTGATTAGGCTTTCCTTTTCCTTTTGAATTTCTTGCAATTTTATTTTCAGATAGTCCATTTCCTCACTGTGAGCTTCTTCATCAATTTTCATCATTTCAATCTTTTTATTTAAGGCTGTAATTTGTTCATTATCTTTTGTGCTATGAACAAAAGAGTTGATTTTCTTTTTCAGTGCTTTGTTTTCAGACTTGAATTCACAAAATTTTTCAAATAAGACAGTGTATGCTTCTTCTCATTCATCAACAGTATAGCTTTCAAAGGAAGAATTTACCTCATTGGAGTTGTCACTTCTTGCCATTAAGCATTGAATGTCTTCATCTCCAGAGGCTTCTTGTGCGTCCTCATCTTCGTCTTCATCACTCCAAGTTGCCAACATTGCCTTGGCTTTCTTGAAGGTGAATTTTCTTTCTTGAGTTTTTTCTTGAGCTCCAGGCATTCTCCTCTCATATGCCTTGTTTCTTGCACTCATAGCATCCAATGTCAGATTTTTTGTTAGACTCAATTTATTTGAAAAGTCTTTCTTCTGAAAGGATTTGGAGTTACCTGAGCCTTTCCTTTTGAACTTAAGGAAGTTTTTGAACTGTCTAGTGAGCATTGCCATTTCATCGTTCTCACTCTCACTAGACATTCCATCTTCATCACTTTCCTGTTGAACATCCTTTTTGGAACTTGAAGAATTTGTATTGGATGCTTTTAAAGCAATTGACTTTCTTGGGTTTTCTTCAGTTTCTTTTCTTTTCACATTTATTTCATATGTCATCAGGAACCAATTAATTCATCCAACTTCATCTTTGAAAGATCTTTTGAATCCTCAATGACAGTGGCCTTAGTATTCTATGAGGATGGAAGAGACCGAAGTATCTTCCTAACTAAGTCACTCTCTGAGTATTCTTTCTTAAGACCTTTCAGACCGTTGATTATTAACATGAATCTAGCAAACATATTTGATATGGTTCATCATTTTTCATTTTAAACATTTCATATTCAGATATTAGCATGCTTGCTTTGGTTTCCCTTACCTTCGACGTACCTTCGTAGATGAGTTCAAGCTTGTCCCACATCTCTTTTTCTGAAGTGCATGTGGAGACTCTTGAATACTCCTTGGGGTGCACAGCACACGCATCATGTTCAGTGCACTCCAGTTGAGAGTTCCCTTAGCAATTTGGTCCTTGTCCACGTTCTTCATCCTCGGCAGCACATATGCTCCTTTCTGGACGATTTTCCAAAGCTCATAATTTTGAGCTCTCAGAAACACCTGCATACGATTTTTCCAATAAGGATAATTGGTGCCATCAAAGAAGGGTGGCCTGGTCACTGAATGTCCCTCGGCCATATACCCCTTGTTAGATTCCATGAGATTGAGAATCCTGACTTGTCTGTCGACAACTCATAAGACATTGCGGAGAAACCTTGCTCTGATACCAATTCAAAGATGTGCGGAATTATCCAATATGGTAATCTAGAAGGGGGGGGGGGTTGAATAGATTACAACAAACTCTAACCACAGTTGCCTTCTTTTTGATGAAAACACAAACTTATCGAAATCTTAAACAGATTCAGGATTAGTTCGACTTGCAACTAGTGTGCTTGTTGTGAACAGAACATGAACAGTCTATCTAACATGTGTAGAATCAGCGTGCCTACCAATCATCTATCGTGAAAAAGTGCAAACCACAAGACACGAAGATTTAAGGTGGTTCGGAGTACACAACTTGTGTATCCTACGTCCACCGTCCACACACACACGCAGAAGGACTGCTTATCACGAGTTCAAACCACTACACACACACCCTCACATTGTCTGATGTTAAACACGATCAGAACAACATGACCCACGTGAATCAAGCACAAGAGACACTTGACCCACCAACACACACACCAAGTATGAAAAATAGAGACAGAGAAGAGTTCAGAGTTGTAGAATCAAATCATGAGATAGAACTCTTCAAGATGGTCATCCAGATGAACTTCAAACTTCATCTTGACAGGTATCAGTTGATGGAGAAGCTTGAATCAATAGACGAACCGGCTTCAACTTCGTTCAGAAGATTGTTCTTCTTCGCTTTGGACGGAGAGCTAAAGCAAGCAGCAGAGAGAGAGTTTTTCTCTTGGATTTCCTTAGGGTTTGTATGGTGGTTGCTTCTGTACGAAGAATACCTTCAAAAAATTCCTTATATATGGGTGTTTAAGTATGGAGAGTCATGGTAGAAGGAAACACCCATATAGGAAACATATGCAAATTGCGGAACTGAGATCTTCTCATCGTCTGTCGACAGAAAACTATGCATCTGTCGACAGGTGCTGACAGGTTTGCAAAATCCAGAAGACTGGCCTTGCGGGAAACATTTTCCTGTGTGTATCTATCGACATACGATTTGGATCTGTCACAGGTACACTTGTCCTGAAACCTATCTGATCTCCCTGTATGTAGCTGTCGACAGGGACTTGTGGTCTATCGACAGGCACTTGTTGAATGTGACTTTCTTGAGTTTTTTTTTTCTCTGGAATTTGGTACATTGTCTTGCCTACACTCACACCTACATTTAAGAGCATTGTTAGTGAGATATAAAGAACATTTAGACAATCACTTAACACATGTTCTTTCTTGATTATCATTGCTTGATCATGTTTCAAATATGCTCGTAACATTAATTTGGATTGTTCATCATCAAAAACAAACATAACACATATAAACCCAACAGTGCAAAGTGTGGAGCTCTTCTAACTGTTGAAGAGTTGTCCAAGAAGCTGTTATCTTAGACATAGAAGCTCAGTACGAAGAGGAAGGGCTAGACGATGGATTTGGAATATATGAATATTAACTGAGGTGGACCCCGTGGATAAGAAGACGGTGAAAAGAGACGCTACCGAGATGTATACGAGTGGTATGAGGAGATTCGATGAACCCACCTCGGCAGTCGACGAGCCCACCAAAGAGGTAAATATTGGAACTGAAGAAGAACGTAGCTCTTGACCATAGCTTCCAATCTCCCTTCTGAGAAGCATAGGCGCTTATAGAATGCTAAGGAGTTCAAGGATTCTTTTGCCTGGTCATATGATGACATGCCCGTATTGACCCCGAGTTAGTGGAACATAGTTGATTTTAAAGCCAAGGGCAATAGCCGTTAACAAAAGTTAAGGCGATTCCACCGCCACATTGCTTTGAAGATGAAAGAGGATATTGATAAACTACACAAGGCTAGGTTCATCTGTGTAGTCCTCTATCCATTGTGGGTGGCTAATATAGTCCCGGTAATGAAGAAGATGGAAGAGTGCGAATCTGCGTAGACTTCCGGGACTTGAATAGGGCATGTCCAAGGATGATTTCCCGTTACCTCATTTGGATGTTTTTTTAATTGATACACTGCTAGGTCGGAACTCTATCTTTCATGGATGGTTACTCAGGATAAATCAATCCGTCTAGCCCCGGAGGACCAAGAGAAACCTCCTTCACCACACCCTGGGGAACTTATTACTATGTGGTTATGCTGTTTGGATTAAAGAATGCCGGCACCACTTATCAAAGGGCAATACTAGCTATCTTCCACGATATGATTCATATTGATGTTGAGGTCTACGTGGATGATATTGTGGTGACGTCTCGGACACGAAGTGAACACTCCTCCGTGCTTGCCAAGGTGTTTCGTTCGGCGCGTATAAGAGTATCAATTGAAGATGAATCCGAAGAAGTGTGTGTTTGGGGTTTCCTCGAGTAAATTGCTAAGTTTCATAGTCAGCAAACGAAGGATTCAATAGACCCGAACAAGGCCAAGGCAATAAATGAGATGCCTCCTCCTAAGAACATATCTGAGCTTCGAGGTTTGATTGGTCGGCTACAGTTCATAAGGAGATCATATCTCAGCACTCTCAAAGGTCGGCCCTTCTATGAAATATTGAAAGGATGAGCCAAATTCGAATGGAATGCTAAGTGTCAAGAAGCCTTTGATGAGCTCAAGAGCTATCTCATGAATCCACCCATATTGCATGCACCTGTCCCAGGAAAACCCTTACCTATATCTGTCGATGATTGAGGACTCTCTAGGAGCTGTCCTTGCTCAACATGATGACTCTGGCAAAGAAAGGGCAGTCTATTACCTATCTAGGCTCTTTAATCCTTCCGAGCTCAAGCTTACCACTATGGAGAAAACTTATGCAGCGCTAGTATGGGTAGTGTAGAAATTGAGCATTACTTCCTAGCCCATCGGGTGAGCTTGATTTCTAGAATGGATCCTATTAGTTATCTCTTGGAGAAGCCAGTCATCGCCGACAGATTAGCACTTTGGCAGAGCTTCTTGTCTCAATTCAATATTACCTTTATAGTCTACAAGGCTATAAGGGTATGCCATTTTTGAGCACCTTGCTCACCTTCCTCTTCCTGTTAGTGACACGGTCAAGAGGATTTCCCTAATGAAAACCTATCACCATCTCTCGCAATCCCTTCTGGTCGCTCCATTTCGATGGAACTCTCAATTCTAGGGGACGGGGCATAGGTGCTATTTTGCTCACCCCAGAAGGGATCACCATTCCACTGGCCTATCAACTTTAGTTCCCTTCCACCAACAATGTGTCCAAGTATGAGGCTCTCCTAGCCGATCTAAAGCTTGCCTATCTCTTAGGCGCGCGACATCTCAAGATCATAGAAGACTCCCACTCGTCCTTCGACAGGTCCTTTCTACCTACCGCACTCGTGACCCTAAACTCAAGCCTTATCAAGATCTGGTCACTCTCCTAGCCAGCAATTCTGTAAGCTCATCTATATTCATACTCCTCGCTCTCAAATGTCTTGGTCGATGCCCTGGCATCTCTGGCCTCATCTCTCTCATCCCTCTCAGCTGCAGCGCTGAGACTATCATTGTCTAAAGGTTAGAAGCCCCCTCCACTCAGATCCTTGTTCAATAACCTCAAGAGCTCTTTAGTCTTGAAGGCAGAGAGAAGAGATGCGAAGGAAGTAATGCTTATGGAACTGGGAGAAATAATGGCAGAAGAAAGACCATGGTACCATGAGATTGAGCAGTATTGCAAAGACGGTACCTTCCCAGAAGAAGCTGAAGCTGAGGATAGAAGAGCCATCCGTAGAGCGGCGCTAAGATATACCATTGTTGGAGAAGCACTGTACAAGCACACTCTAAATGGAATGCTCAGATGTTTATCGGACTAAGAAGCCTAGAAGGTGGTGGAAGGAGCCCACTCTAGCGAGTGTGGAGGGCATGTGAATAGTTAGATGCTAGCAAAGAAAATCCTTAGGCAGGGCTATTACTGGCCAACCCTAGAGGAAGACTGTGCCATCTACGTCCGTAGGTACGTCAAATGCCAGCTTTATGCCAATAAAATCCACACTCCATCTTCCTCCTTACATCCATTATCTCCCCTTGGCCATTCTCCATGTGGGCCTTTGATATCATTGGACCTCTGGGTGATCCTAATGCTCAAGTAAAATAGAAATCCTTCATTCTTACTGCTACTGAGTATTTCACCAAATGGGCCGAAACAGAGCTTTTGCAGAGATCAAAGGTTCAACTGTTGTGCAGATTCATCATGAAGAACATCATCGCGCGGTTTGGAGTGCCAAGCGACCTCGTCACCGACAACGGACCCCAGTTCATATCACAAGAGCTTCAGGACATATGTAAGAAATTCAATATTTCTTTGCACAATTCGTCTCCATATTATCCGTAGGGCAACGGCCAAGCCGAAGCCACGAACAAAACACTTTTGAAAATTTTAAAGAAAACTTGTGAGTCTCATAAGTTTGCTGAGTGGCCTGAGAAATTGATTGAGGCACTATGGGCCTACCGTACCTTCGTCCGCATGCCCACGGGGCAAACTCCCTTTTCCCTTACTTATGGGATGGAGGCGGTATGTCCACATGAGATCCTCATTCCTTCGCTAAGAGTACAGTTGAACAAAGAACTTAATCTCGATGAACGTCGAGAGGCGTTACTTACACAGCTGGAACTCCTAGACAACGGCGTCTAGCCGCAGCCGATCACGTGCTTTCATATCAAAATAAACTCTCAAGATCTTTTCAAAAGAAAGTGATTAAATGCAAATTCCAAGAGGAGACATGGTCTTGAACGAATTTTCATTAAACCTGGAGGTCCTAGGTCAAAATGCAGCCAAACTGGGAAGGGTCGTATGTTATCAAGGAGGTGTACCCTGGGAACGCGTATAGGTAGGCGTTAATGCCGATGGTGAGCAGATCGCTCACCCGTGGAATGGGTTATATCTCAAAAGATTCTACCCTTAAGATTTTCAATAGCGGCACTATTTTGCAAGAATGCTAATAGCCGTGAGTTTCACATCCGTCCCATTGCTATCAAAACAACTTTTAGGTTCAGTCAACACACACAACACGGCAACCCATGGCCAATTCCCCTTAGTCAAAGGTGTTTCTACTTAGCCCTAGTATAGGGGAGCGAAGGTCTATTCTGTTTCTATTCGGACAAGGTCTAGGGGCATAAGGACAATGACTTGTAGATAGTGAGGGCGTAGGTCATGTGTGATTGAAATCTCAAGAGAGACGGTATGTTCAAAAGAAAAGGAATAAGAAAGAACAAACAAACGAGCGAAAAATAAATAAGATTAGGGGCATGGCAAAGAGTGGCAGTACAGTTCCCCGCGGGACGCCCTGAGCCGGTCGTACGCATCCCCCAAACAAAAGCAATGACAACAAAGTCTCTGGACCACAGATAGAGTCCATGTGAAATGCACCCTCACGAGTCACACTAGCGGTATCCCTAGCACCGACACCAAGTTTTACCCCCTTAAGTTTCCTGTCATCACTAGTGACTGGAATACCCTCACACATGGTCTATATAGGACCCTGGCAACCAGGGGCAGTCAGCCTTAGGGAAGCCAAGAAAAGAACAAGCACTTTGTACCTAGAAGGTATTTTGGTAAGCATGAGACGAAAGGTGAACTCCTAGCTAATCAGCAGGTACAAAAGGTGTCGCTAAAGATAAACCCCAAAGCCAAAAAAAAAATCAGAAAATCTCAAAATCCAAAAAATCATAAAAATCTCAAAATCCAAAAATTTAGAAAATCTCAAAATCCAAAAAAATAGAAAACCCCAAAATCCAAAAAAATCAGAAAATCTCAAAATCTAAAAAAAAGTCAGAAAATCTCAAAATCTAAAAAAATCAGAAAATCTCAAAATCCAAAAACATTAGAAAACCCCAAATCTAAAAAATTAGGTATACATATCGCTTTCTTTTTAGCATGCATTATTTCTTTACTTTTCGCATATTTAAATAAGGCTCAGCCTATTGACAATTGCGAAGTTAAAATCACCCCTTATTTAACGCAAGGGGCTGAGCCAAAGAACAGATCTAACCTGTTTTCCTAAGTGTGCAGGGACAGGAAACTTTTTGGTGAGCCCCACGCCGTACTCAGTTTTTCGTGTCTCTCTCTCTCTCTCTCATTTGGATCGTATTTCACACTCGTGTCAATTATAATTAATTCATTCATTCAATCACAAAAAAATTGGCAAAGGTAAAAGATCACTAAAGATAAGTATCATGTACAAAGATAAGGGGGGAGGTGGCTCACAAACTCTCACTGTCCACCGCCACTCTCACCGATCCCTCCCGTGTCGGGCGGGGTAACATCTCACCCTCACCCCTACCACTCCTGCCGCCCCCTCACCCTCGCGGCGCCTCTCCTCCTCTCGTTCCTCCTACGACTGGAAGAACCTACCAGGTACTGTCTGACGGAGGCACCACTAGCTCCGCTCACACCACTTCTTCTCCTGCTCGAAGTCTGGCTCCTCATCGCCATGCAACTCCGGAGCTCCTTAATCCGCCCTACTGCGCGATCGTCTCAGTGCGCAATCGGGACAACTCCGCTGATCTACTGCTGGCCCCTGCGCGCGCAGCGTCATCAGCTCCCTCATCAGCTCCTCTACCTGCGCGTGCAACTGATCCCTCTCTGCTATAGCCGTCTGCCTGTAGGCGTGTTGTGCATCAACCTGCTCCTGCAACTGGGCTGCCTGGTCAGTGGCGGTCCTCAGCTCGTTCACCTGTGGAAAATCAAGTCAATGTCAAGTGTGAATAAATTCCAGTTCAAATCACTATCACACTTACCTGCTCTGTCAAATCTCTCTGCGCCTCCTCGGCCCTCCTCACCGCATCCGCCAGCTGGTCTACTAGATCCGACTGGGGGCTCTCCGCTGCTGCCCTAGAGGAGGATGCACCGGCCTATGCCCTCCTCACCCTCGCTAGCTCTACGCGCTGTGCGTGCACACTTGTTAGTCTTTTCAATTAGCTAAAAAAAATGAGTAAGTTACTGAAGTCTGAGTAGGTACTTACCAACTGCTCTACCTCTCTCCGTCGCCTCCCAGTCCTGCACAGCCGAGTGTAACAGGGCCCGAAGCGAGGCAATCTCCCCGGCCACGTCAATCTGCCTTCATCAAAATCTGTCAGCTCAATTCGATTAGAATAATTCACAAGATCTGAGTTTTGAGGTTTACTTGTCGTCTCATGCTCCAGTAGACTCTCACCCAGTACTTTAAGGCAAATGCCTGTAAGTACGCGTCGTCAGACACAGCCTCTGACCGGACGCGTCGGCCTCTGCGCTCCAAGTCCTCTATCTGCTCGCGGGCCCGCTCACGCCAGTCAGTCGTGTCGTGGAGTCCCCGGAAGCTCCGGCCAGGCCTAGGGGTCTGGCCTCGGCTGGGGAACTCCACTGCCCTCTGACGGTAGCCAAGCGACCTCTGAGTCAGGTACAGAGGTAGCACAAGGTTGAGGGCATGCACCCACACCAACCTACCAAAGTAGGGGCGGGGCTGCTCTAACCAAGGTTGTCCCTCATCCCCCTCCTCCAGATATGGCTGCCACACAACCTGCACATCAAAGCACATCTGATCATATTCAGGCAATTAATTTAAATCATTGAACTCAGAGAGGGGTTAGAACACTTACATCTAGCTGAGGGAAGATGTCGATCGCGTCCTGGATAGATGCCAGCGTGATCCCCCAAGGGGGCGTGTCACGACATGCCACCTAGCGCCGTGCTATGGGCACAAGGGCCGATCTCTCCAAGGTACTCTCCTCGGGCCGGGGAGGTGAAGGTAGGCCCAGACCTGCAAGAACGTGAAGGTAGTCAGATCACAATTCATAGCAAAGCACAGTGTAAGTAAAGGAGCGAAAGGAAGAAGAGTGCCTGAAGAAAGGGAAGAATCCGCTGATGGATGTCTGGCGGTCGGAAGAGCCCAAGCTGTCAACTGATGCGCCAGGAACGCTGCTCCCCACGCGTAGCTCCCCACCTGGTCCAAGTCCTCTAGTAGTGGCAAGAACCGGCAGTGGACCGCGTCTCCCCTCGTGGCAAACAAAAGTCTACCAAGAAAGAACGTGAGGGAACGGTGCAGGTCCAAGTCTGCCTGAGCTTCTGGCTCACTAGCTCGGGTCTCCTCGCAGTCCTTCGTCAGCCTCTACAATTGCTCGTCCACTGACTCGGCCACCTTTTTGCCAGTCTCATAGAGTCCTAGACTCTCCTACAGCGCCACTCTAGGGATAAGGGATGACCTCAGCTCTACAGTCAAGCCTCGCAATCTACGGGCCAAATCTCTATAACACGGGTAGGTGAACCCACTCACTGGCCGCCCATAAACCCTCAAACCGTAATCCTGCTGACATCCTCCGGGCTGGGGATCATATGCCCCCTGGAAACACGAAGGCAGTCGCCTCCGCATCCCACCTGCTGCGCAAAGCCTGGGTGAGAGGGGCATCTGCCCTCATCCTCTCCATCGTAAAGATCTCCCCAAACCCCATGTCATCCAGTCTCTCTCTCTGGAAGCTGGGGAAGGCCAGGTAGACGGCCAGGACCACGATCCACTAAACCCAGGCCCTCATTTCTCTCTTCAAAGCACAATTCAATCATTTAATCAGTTCAATGTGCCCGGTTTAGGCTTCTCGGCTGACGTCGCGCCGGCCAAGTGGGCCGCGACCTTGTCGCGACACCCCAATGCGCGGCGACATGGTCGCGACCACCCGGGTAACCGCGACATGGTTGCGGCCCCTAACCCCGTCTCGACACCTGGTATCGTGACGGGGCGGCCCGCGTTCTCAGGTGATGACGACGGAGCCAATCCTGTCCAGGGTCGTTTTCTGGGCATCTTGCCCTACATCCGCCCTCTATGGGGCTCCTCCATGACCTACTGTTTCATGGCCTCCTCGCGGGCCTGGCCGCTGCCTCCAGGTCCAATGCCGGAGCGCCCTCCTCCGCCATCTCAACCTCAGGGACCTCCTCCGCCACTGGAGGTTCGCCTCTTGCCCCCGGGAAGCCCCTCTTGTCGCCGGTCTTTTCCTCCGCCTGTCACCCGGAGAGCCACCGCCACCATTGCCGCCGTTGCTTCCCTCCATTGTCGAGAGAGCGAGATTGGGAGATGAAAGAGTGAGAAGTGGGAGTGAGAGAAAAAGAGGGTCGGAGTTGGGAGTTAGGTCGTCGGAGGAAGCAAGAGAGAGAGAAAGGTGTGAGCGTGAGAGGGAAGAAGAGGGGCTGTCTACATTTTTAAATCGTCGATTTATGTCACGACGCCCAAGGTCGTGATGGCACAGCGGCCGCGACATTGTCGCGCCCTACCGCCACGTCGTGATCTTTAGGCGATGTCTGTAGGAGTCGCGACACCAACAGAGCACAACACACAGTGAACAAAAGCTGATTTTATTGATTCAATTTCACTATTACAACCTCTAATCATTCCCTACAAGCAATTCAAACCTTTTTTTCATGCCTAACTACCATCTAACACAATGCCTACATCTTTTTATCCATCTCAAGTGCCCGGTGCAGCCTCAGTTCCTCGGGTACCACATGGCCTGACCTGCTTCATTGCTAAGTAATACTCTCGTGCCATGTCCTCGTCCTCCACCACTTCCGCCTGAATGAGGCTTGTGGCACATACCTCCCAGTGGGTGATGGCGCTCCTCACGTCTCGTTCGTCCTGGTCATCGTCCTCTTGTGCTCCTGGATCAGCGAGAAGTGAGAGAGAGGTAGTATCACGGTGCGTGCAGCTCCACACTGAAGATAGCAGCGATCTGGGTTGTAGAGCACCAGTGCTTCATCGCCTATGAGCCTCAAGGCAAGGCCGGTGTGCTGCGGGAGGCGGATCATCTTGTTAGCATGAAGCGTGGGCACACTCTCAAACTTCGCCTCGGTCAGGTCTTGAAGTAAATCCGCCATTCTTTCAGCCCCTTGATTAGAGCAGTCTTGCACCATGACTGTGGCGTAATATGGAGGGGAGCACCGACAAAACCAAGGGATGGTGTAGAATTCTCTTACACTGAGTGGAAGGATCATCTGTTGCTTGGAACTGGATGTGCATGCCCATCCGGCACAAGGGCGATGATTGAGCCATAGAAAGGGCCGCCTATGGCAGCTGGGGAGAGTCCAGCATATAGATATCCGAGCACGGCCTGAGAGATGGACATACCTTCCCATATGCTACTGATGATGCTCAAGTTGGGTACGAAGAGGAGGTTGTCTTCTGCTGGGAAGAGTATGACGCCACAGATGCAGATGGCGGCTGCTTAGCTATGGCCAAGTGATTCCCGATCTGCACTTGCACTAGGAGACAATCCATTGGGAGATCGGGAGGAGGTGGATGTGTGTCTGAATGGTCATCGTGTATAGACTCCGACTTGGTATAATCTTCCGGAGTATGCCCCACAAGTCGATGGAGGCCACGATGTGAGCGATGGTGTGCTCCTGTCCCCTCTTGTCTTTTGGTAGCCCCAGCGTGAGCTCCAACTCCTCCAGTAGCACAGTCGCCTCGAATGGTAGGAGATAACATGTGAGTCTTGGATGCCACAGCTCCACAAGTGCAGTGAGGTTGTCCCCACGTGTGTACTACCTTGTGGAGTTCTTTGCTAGTACAAGAACCGTAGTGTAGCCCCCACTCGCGCAGTTGGTGCGTGACTGCCACAAGGAGCAGCTGTATCATGGGCTCGAGCCAGGGAACCTGGGAGAACCTCCTGTGGCCGGCAGGATCTAGAAGACCAGAAGGGGAAGATTAGAAGAAGAGCTGAAGAGAGGAGGAGGAGAGCCAGAAGAGAGAAAAGAAGAACTAGATGAGAAAGAAGAACTTACTTGAAGATTCTCCCTTGCGCTAATGTGGCCGGGGACGGAGGAGAGGCGCAGCAGCTCGCGTGAGACTCCCTTGCAGCTTTGGGACCCCCATAGGGCTGAGGGTCAGCTTGGAGGAAAGAAAAAGCTCTCTTCATGGCTGAAAGAGAGAGAAAGACAAGAGAGAATAGGAGAGAGAAGCTTGACTGCGAAAATAGTCCCCCTACCCCCCTATTTATAGAGCCCTAGGGGGCTAATCCTCATCCAAACCCGTAACTAGGTGTTAGGATAAGAATAGGAGAGGTTTAGGAGTCCTATTAGTAGTCTAGATAGCCTTAGGATAGGGATAAACTCGGATTTTCTGTGTTTATCGCCTCGGTTGATGTCGTGACGCCGCGATATGACGCCTTAAGGTCGCGACCATCAAAGGCGTCGTGACCATGTCGCGGCCCCCAGATGCGTCACCTTTCTATCTTGTGTTTTACTTTGTGTCTGTGTGTAGTTTGTTTGCTTGTTTGATGGTGTGTATGTGTATATATTCGTTGTATGTCATGCTTATTGCTTTGAGTGCTTATCTGGAAAAAAGGGGAAAAAAATCAGAAAACCAAAAAAGATGGAACGACACAGGTAAGTCAGGTAAGTATCTCTATCCCTACTCCCTGCATTACTATATGGTATTTTACTTATTATATCATTTCAAGGACCGGTTGGTTCTCATGTGCTCTTAGATTTGAGTTCCCCTTTACCAAAATAGTGATGATTTAGGTGCACGTTGTTAATTGTTGGATAGGCCGTTGAGTTAGGTAAGCTTGGAGACAACGGACTCTGTCTTGCACAGCGGTTGCAGGAAGACTCTTGACCCATTCTGTCTGATTTAACAAATATTATCTTCATATATTTTCTATTTTCTCTTTTCTTTGCATTTGTTTTAATGATTTCTTTTTTTAGCCCAGCATGCATCATGTAGGACTTTGAGCTTTCACGACTCATTCCTGGCTAGTGGTGAGCCCTTGTTGAATGCCCAACCGTTCTTCATGTTCTAAACAAGAAATCATATTCTACTCCGAATCGGAAGGTCTGCCTCCAAGCGAGTTGCTCTTGCCAGTTTGTCAAGAATTTCCCTGTCTAGATTCTCTATCCAATTTTCATCTTACTCCTTTGATATGTTTTGGTTGCGAACCACTCCCAGGACAGAGTCATGAGTTACCTGCCTGGCACGCAAATGTCTCTCCAAAATGAAACCTGCAGGCCAATCGGCTAGGGTACCTCTCAATTGAGGGGTTGATCGTCCTTTTCTTTCTCCCTTCTCGTCCAGCCTCGTGCTTTTCTATGCATTCTTCTTGAGTAGCTAACTCGGGGCTTTCAAGAAGATTCTAATTGCTTGTTGTTAGATCAGGTGTCTCTTTACATTGACTCCCACTTTTCAGTCCACTCCGCTTCATTTCTGCTTCGCCGTCATTGTCATGACACCTCCGCTACACTTCCAACACTCCCCTGCAAAGTGGAAGACAAGGAGGGGCAATCTGTAGACACCCGATTCTGGCCTATAAGTTGAACCACAATTCTTGTTATCTTAGTAAGCCCCAAGTTGGTCACTCACCTTGAGCCCATTATTAGCCTTGCTTTGATCCCATTAAAAAGCCCAATTTCACTTTATCACATCCATTATCCTTTTAAGAGAGTCAATTAGCCTTAATCCATCATTATTCTCCCATTGATTGGCTAATTATTGAGAATATTTCGACTTTCCTGAAGCAACGGGTCGTGGCGTCGCGTTATCATGGTCGCGCCCTCGTGGTCGTCGCGACAGACCATGCAAATCCATGCACGTGGCTTCAGAGTCGCGGTCGCCCAGGCCGTCGCGTCTATGGTTGTCGCGCCCCTACGATACGTCGCGACTACAGCCGTGGCAACAGCCTCTGCAACCATCTCCACTTTATCCTCTCATGGCCTTATCTCTATCCCATGCAACCTCCCAACCCCCTTGATCGCCGTTTGAGGTCGTGGGACACTTTAGGGACTTGCTAGGACTCTCCAACATGAATTTTGATGGAATTTCTCCTCTCATTTTTGTCATTATCTCCCATGGACAGGATTTTCTCTCTCTAGCTCTATATAAGCAAGGCTTCTCCTTCAGAGGAAGGGGAGCCCCCATTTTCACCATGAAGTGCTGCCAAAATTTTCAGTGATCTGGACTTAGACTCGTGGCTCTCCCATTCCACCTCATCCTCTCATATTTCCTACATTAAACCATGATGCTTTTTTCATCTATGAGGCTTAGAGGTAGAGGAGGCGACCCCTGGAGCATTCACATCAACTAAGAACGCCATCGGCAGCCAGGGAGTCGCCCCATTGGGGCTCATTCTTCCTCCCTTTCTTCTTTCATGCATGTTTATTGCTTTATTAGCTAGGAACTCATTTCCATTTTCCTCCCATGTTTTCCACACACCCAAGGGGTTAAAAATCACCCCCAGGTTCGTTCACCCCATGATCTTATCTCACTTTTCATTTGTGGATAGATTCTACACTTAATATGTTCTAACAAGGTTTATTTGTTTGCTTTCCTTGTTTTGGCAGGTACCCAGACAACACTTTACGAGCGGCTCTTGTTCTCTGGCCGGTTGGAGGACAGGAAGAAGGTCCACACCAACTTTCTCCGGCACTGCAGAGAACGCGACAGGTACTAGGGCCGCGACAGCATAGACGCACCCCGCCTTGGGGGTCGCGACATCAGGACCATCAGGACGGGAAGGCCCGTCGCGATATCAATGAGTACCCATGTGACGGAACGCCTCGCTCTAGCCTGTTGTTAAACCAATAACGAACTAGATTTGAGTCCGCCTCCTGCGAACGGGCCGAAGCCTCGCAAGGGATCATACACACGTCCGTGAAAACACAAAGGAACACACCTGATCACATATATGATTCACCAACTCATATATATATACAATATTACGTAGCCAAATTTTAACAAAAGTACAAGAAAGTACAGGAGCCTGGGGTTATACCCCGAGGTAAACTAGTACAACTGAGAAAAGAAAATACACTGCTGGAGGCATTGGCCCAACACCGCTGCGACGCAGCCCGAACTGGAAGACGGTAACGAAACTTCCTCTTCACCTTCGCCTGTGGGGAGTAGGGGTGAGCCTCACTAGTCACTGGCTCAGTAGGGAACTCCCCCAACTCGAGCAAACCATATACAAGTACAGAAGCAGTAAACTATACTAACAATCTATAACACAACCACGCAGATTATTAAAGCAGTAAACATACTTACCATTTGCCGACTATAATAAACAAAGTAATTAAATAAACGGAAAAACTCAATCACGTGTAAGAGCTAAAGTAGAGACTGCCACTCGAGCCACGTAGACTGGTTCACGACACTAGTAACAAACTCGGACAAACAAACACAGGTCTACCTCTCAATCTCGCAGCTACGGACGAAAGGTCTAGCTGCCGTTCCACGTGGAAAAGTCAAACAACTGTGGAGACCAGTAAACACCACTCCTGCGGACACACAACCGCAGGCCCAAGCCTGGCACCTCTAGGGTCTCTAGCCGGAGCACTCTTGAGTGAGGCACTGGAAAAGGACTAGTCGGGGACCAGTGTTGACTACTGGTGTCTGTACCCCCAACTAAGAGCGCGCTACAAGTGACTAAAACAGACTCAAGGTCACTGTCCCACTGTCGTCTTTCCCTCAGCAGGACGTACAACTCAACAAAGGAGTGAGGGTGTCCAGGACAGACGACACAAACCTCGACGGTACAACACAAGTATCGGACAAGCCCCGAACAAACAGCCTGGCTCACAGAGAACCTGGGGCACCCAACTAGAGAGGTAACCACGGTAGGCGTCGTACTACTTGCCACGCACACAGAACCACGTGCACATCACACACAAACCACGTGAAACGTCACATAAACCTCAAGTAACAACTGTCCACAACACGTGAACACAACACTGCTTGCGTGAACACCACGCAACTACGCAAAGAACCAGCTAGCTACACAACCGAAGTGCTAGATTCAAGAACCACGCACTCTCAGAGTGCCACAAGTGCCAATGCACCGCTCGATAACGGTAAACACGTCGCAATAATATTCGGATAATCCAATCGCATGAGCCATGCATTCATAGACCTCTCGGCTGAAGTCGCGACAGGGTCCTGCGTCGCCTTCCATAGCGACAGCCCGATAGGTCCCTTCAACACATTAACGCGACATACAAACAGGTCGCGTCACAACCTGAACGCGACGGGTCGCCCGACGCCACCTGATCGCGACAGGGGGTTCCGTCGCCTTCGCAGACAGAAACCCTAATCGGGGATCCCCTCCACGGATTACCAACCCATACCATGCAAACCACCCTTAATTAGTGTTTTTCATGCTTTAATGGAATCCTAAGCATGATATCTATTGTGTAGAAAGCATTAAACTAATCGAACCTGCATCCCACGCAATTCTCACCCCAGAAACAGGAGGAGTCACCCTACCTCGCGAAGAACACGCGATACGACGCTCCCCGGCGTTTCTCCTCGCTCCACGTGAGCTTCCCACGGCACAATCATGCCGAAATCACAAATTCCCGCAAGAATCACCGCAGCTCCCCTTCCCTGGCGAGCAGAACTCGTTGCAGTTCTGTCCGGCTGGTTTCTTAAAAAACCCAACTATTGGGAACGCGAGTATCGTCGCGTCGCGACCTGATCGCGACGGACCTACGCGTCGCCTTCCCATGCCTGCCTCTCTGCGCGCTACACATGGCGCATATGCAGACGATCAACGCCACAAAGCGGCAACAGAAACGCGACGGGCAAGAGTGTCGCCTTCAGAACGCGACATCCCCTGCTGTCGCGATCACAGACAGAGAACCCTGGGGTGCTGTAGGCCCAAACCATCGGCCCAGCAAGCCCCAAAAATGCACGCGCACACCAAACACCGGTCACATTGGCCACACATTGGCCTCACAAGCGCTGAACACAAGATCCACAAGGATCCGAAAAAGGCGCGACGTTACAACCCATGTTCTCTTTCCTTTTCCTAGTGTAGTTAGCCTATTCACTTCTTATATCATGGCAACTATCTAGTGGCGATCACATTCCATTCCTTTAATCCATGCAACATATTTTAATTCTTTTTAAAGCATTGCTTGTGTGTGTTTCGAGGGGTGCACAACCCCGTGATTACACCTTTTTGGCGATCACAGTGGGACCTTCAGTGCTAGCCTCGTGATTGTTGTTTGTCTACCTACCTTGTTGTCATGTTTAAATGCTTTTTTAGAACCCTGTTAAGTTCATTCCTGTGCTATTCCTGTCTTTCTGTGCTCTGTCATTAACGCGGCGTACCACGCCGCTGCGACAAGTTCACATCCCAAAGGGGCGACGCGACTTCAGGTACGTGTTCTCCCCTTCCCATGCCTGATTCCTGCCCTGTAGATGCATCCATGCCTCTTCCATGCTATTCTGTCATGTATGTTCGCGATTGTGTTTGCTAGAATCCTGCTAGGGTTCGGATTTTCCTTTATTTTCAATGTTAGATTTCGGTTCTGATCGCGGTGGATCGTGGGGTCGCGACATTGTCGTGCCGTTGTTGGAGGTCGCGTCTTGAGGTACACATTGTTTGTTACTGTTCTAGATTCATGCGTCGGTTTTTGTATGTCCTGTGAGTCTTGCTGTGCTGTTTAGTTCATTGCATAGCTGTCTTGTGAGTTCGGTTAGTCTGTTTGCTCTCTGTTGGTGTGCAACTATAGGTCTCTGCACTCTGTTGTTATCGCGCCTAGGATTCGGGTCGCGATAGGGTCTCGGCGTATCTACCCGAGACCTATTAGTTGTTCTGTGTTAGCATAAGTTAGACATTGCATGCACTTCGGTGCACCTAGGCCCATGCATACACTTTTGATCTGTGCTGATTAGGTTCTCCTTCTTGGTTGAGTGGGTCCTCCACCTGCGAGCACTCGTGGGCTGACCAGGGCCGCCTACCGAGGGCCTCCATAAGTCCTCGTGGCCATACGCACGTTGCGGTTCACCGGGCTAGTTGTACCCGTTGTACCCCTAGTTCAGGCCATCTTTCTGTGTGAGTTGTGTTCCCCTTTTAGTGTCACTGGAGTACTTGAGTTCTTACCTATTAGGGTACCTATTGACCGAGTGTAATCACATTAATCAATCCATTTAAGGTCAAGTGAGAACCCTAAATTTTGATGATATCATGCTAACTTGAGTGCTTACTTGGTGCACCCCTTCTCATCTTACAATCCCTTCTTGTGTGATAGAGTCTAGGATTTGTTTGGTATTTGTGTTGTGCCCCCCATTTGCTTAGGGGTGGTGTATGCGTCATTGTCTAGGTAGATCGAGTCAGTCCCCTCCGACCATTGTGTTATATCATAATCCCTTATACGGTATGGACCACTTCCATGTCCTTGCCGATGATTCCTTGCCCATTGGGCTTCTTGAGGATGTGGCCCAACCTTCTACGGCCGCCCTCTCCGGGCACATCCAGCCCCCTTCCGTTGTGGACAGTCAGTCTTGCCCCCCTTCTCCCTCTGGGGCAGATGACCCCCACACTCAGTTCAATCAGCTCCTCCCCCATTTGAGTCCGGACCAAGTCCGGAAGTTTCTGGCCACTGCCAAAGGCAAGCGTCCCTTGTCCCCGCCATCTCATCATTCGGTCCAGCAGGCGGTCTCTTCTGCCCCTGCTGCCTCTGCGCCACACGTTCCTTCCACCATCGCGGATCCTACACCATTACGTCCATGGGCCATTCATTTCTCCGAGCCCAATTATCTTCCGGCGCGGGAGGTTCGGCCCAAATCCCCTCCAATCTCCTCATTCTATCAGACCGAACCTCCTTCCTTCCCCCGCGGATAAAGCTGCGGACATATATTGTATAACAATGGCTATGAGCGTGGCCATTAGGATATTATGGCCGCGGGTGTTAGCCGTAGACATATGGTTCTTTTATCAATAGCCGGAACCGCTGTCTTAAACCACTTTTCTCAGCAGAGCTGAGCCACGACCATATTTTTTATTTTTGTTAGTTTCTGGTAGCCACTGACATATATTCTTTGGCAGCGGATGGCCAACTATTGACATGTTGTCAGGAAAAAAAAATTATTTATTATCACACTCTGTTTGTACATGAGCCACCGCCCAAGCTTGTGGATCATTCAATCACACACATTATTGAGCCACCCTTAGGCTCGCTGGATCATTCAATCACACACATTATTGAGCCACTACCCAGGTTCACTGGATCATTCAATCACACACATAGAAAGTAATGCATAATATTGTTATACAAATATCCAAAAAAGTAAAAAATGTCAAAGTGTAATAGAATAAGCGGGAAATCAAGAGACATGATCATCACGATTAGAAGAACTGCAGGAGGTACATGCTGGATACGTGTCGGTGATGCCTGTATCTGGGAAAGAAGTGTGCTCATCTCTTCCACCTTGTAGCTATAATCTCCATTCGAGTAATCTTTTCTCGCATTTGAGTCATCTCCTCTGCCTGTGCTTTCAGCTTTCTTCTTGTGATTTTAATTGTTCTTGCATTATCTTTTATCGCTCTAAACTGCCAGATGTTGCTGTAGATTTATACCATGTGCTCAGCGTCTCTCCACTACCCGCTCAGCGAACACGGCCAAGTCAATCTTTTCCCATGACCGAAATGAAGGTGTCCTCGGGAGTAGCTGGGGTGTGGCTCTCGGCATCGACATCTGAGGAAGGAGCCATCAACTGAGTCATAGTCTCCTACACAAAAGGTAGAGAAAAAAAAATGTTAATGATACAACTATTTAATGAAAATATAGTCACATAAAGAAAAGGAAATAATGTTACTTACATATCGTCTTCTGCTCTCCTCATCTACCCAGCTCTTACTACCGTCTGCTAAGTCTTTGCATCTACCCATCTTGAAAAGCTTAAGTCGATGCAGATTACGTCCATGCATATTAGACTATTAAATTGAGACAAAATAAGAAAGAGATGTAAGTAACTAATAAAAGAATAATATTATTCATAAAACATAACTCACAAATCATTCATCAATTGATAATGACTAATCCTCCTCATCTATATGTCATAGACTGAGTGAAATAGTTCTACTTTTCCGCTCAGCAACCCTCTAAAAAGACAAGAATAGATAGTTATTGTTTCATTTATATAAACAAAATAATCATAAACAATTAATATTCTAACAATTTTAAATATTACCCGCTCATCCCCATTAGTCCACATCTCGCACATTGTTTGTCATCAGATGAGTCAACACCTGCTGGGATGGAGGCAATCGCATCATCTAAAGACTTCCCATTAAAATGCTGACATGAAATACAAAATTTTTGCCATTATATATAAGGCCCTCAAATTTTGTACATATTGTAATTATTTATTTCTGTGCATGTATGTATGTTTGTTGTTTTTTTAAATTCTGCCCAAAATCCCTGTTTAACGTCAACATCACTCGATGTTAAGGGTAGGTTGATGGCAACTTCTGTGTCGTTGACTGTATGGCCAGAGGATCTAGACGTCAACATTGATTGACGTCTATTTTCCTATTAACAGTAGCAAAGTGGTCGCTTACTTCTCTAACTGTGTTCAGGATTCCAGATCTGAACGGCTCTGTTTTCTTCGAAATTAAATTAGGAAACGTCCCCCCTAACGTTCAGGAATCCTAATACTAGGTTTACCCCAACTCTTAACCTATATAACATATGTATTTCGGCTAAGTTAGACCCTTTGGTTCAGAGGAGATTTCTACGGTTCAGTGAGAGAAGAACAGACTTTTGAGAGGCTAGATCTGGCGTTTGGGAGACTTCTTCGGCAATCTTCTTCGACTGAAAGGTTGATCTGGAGGTGAAAGAGCTTTCTTGACTTTGGGAGACCATCTGTACAAGCGTGGGAATCGGATTTGGGCTGACGAAATCACCTTCTTGGCTTGGCCAAGGAGGGCTTCATTGCCAAATTTGATCTTCTGAGATTTTTCTTCAGGCAAGTAACTTAGGGGTTTCATCTTTAGACATGCCCCTTGGAGTTTAGGTATTTTTGCAGATTTTAATTTGTGTCCTGGACCCCCAAATTCTATCTTTTTATGCGTTCGGTGTGCACTTTTCTGTAGACAGTAGGTTGACGGCAACCTTGTTGCCGCCAAGTTCCTGAGTTAACGGCAACATATTGTATCGTTTACCCACTTTGACGGCAAGACCCTTGCGCCAAGTTCTTCTGATTTTTATAGAATTGTGATTTTCATCTCTGTGTTATGATTTTCGAATTTCTAGATGTCTAATCATGCTGTAAAATTATGAATGTTCAGGTATTGTCTAAGATCAAACCATGAATTTCTGTCAAATTTTTTATCATGTTTTCATTTAGTATAATTTTTGCTATAAAGGAATATACATGATTTGATAGGATTAAATTATGAATAAATAGATTGATGCAGGAAATTGTTATAGAGAATTTTCATGAACTTAGGGCTACTATTTACATGTTTTAAACTATGAGAATTGACTGTTTTACTGTCTATCATGTTAAGTGGAATATCTTATTAAGATTGCATGAAATCTTTATTAAATGTTAAAAATAGTTATACTATTGAGAAAAATCTAAAATTTAGCCATATGATATATTCCATGCGTAGGTTTGTAGTTAAATTTTGGGACTATTTTGATATCCGTAGATACTATTTGCTCTTTTAAAAGGTAATTAAGCCATGTTAAGCATGTTTGATTGAAAGAATGTAATTTCGTGATATCAGCATGTTTAGGCATTGTTATTATGAATTGACACTGTTAGACAATCATGTTAAGTTCTGTAAACTGAAGTATATATGTTTAAATAAAGTGTATGTGAATGGACTAAATAGTGTATGTAAATGATGTTAATCATGTGTTTAATTGAGACAATGTGTTTAAGTGAATTATGTGCCGAAATTGACACTACTCCCTAGAAGGCTATGGAGCCGTACTGTAGAAAGTCCATATGGGAAGGCTCAATGTGTATGTGATATCCTGTGGGCAACAGGATGAAATCCTGGAGGTGGACAAGTACTACTGGTTAGGGTGGAAAGGGCTTCTCCCGTTCTGCGCAGTTAGCAAAATTCGTCACTATATTGCTTGGGTGACAGGTATATGTTATGTGAATGTGTGTCCTTCTTTATGATGGTTCAGACTACATGTCACGGCAATTAATGTGTAAAAGTGTGAAAAGTGTGTAAATGTGCAATGTGATCATGTGATAGTGATGTGATAATGTGTTACCATGTGAAAAGATGTGAAACCATGTGAATGTATTTTATTTATATTAAAACAGCAAGTAAAAGATGTGATTATGTGATATGAAAAGCATGTGGAAAGTGTTAGATACCATGCTAGGTTTGATAGTATCCATGTGCAAAATTCCATGATCTATTTGTTTAGAAATATGAAAATGATATGAATTGAAATTGACACATGAATCAATTTAAAGATCATGTGTAGAAAGCATGTTATAGGTTATTCATGTGTACTTACTTATTTGACATAAACCATGCGCTAAAACTACTTACTTAATGTGATAGATGTAAGATGTGCCAATGAGTTGCTTGCTGGGTCTTTGTGAAGGCTCATACTTGCTTTAACATATAGGTGAGACAGGTGTCCCCGTGCTAGAGGACATAGTGAGGAGCGATTCCGAGCGAGAGGAGTAGTTGTGCTTGTGGAGACTACATGATTTAGACTACATTTTCATTTACTAGTATGTGGACAATGTTATTACATAGACTTGTATAATTGTGGACATTGAGTTTATGTTCATTGCTACCATATAGACTGTGGAATGTGTGAATGATGATGGAATAAGAATGTATTTTATTTCCGCAATATTTCTCTTGTAATTTATGTACATCTCTACCTATCGTGTTGTATTGGATACATATCCCACTGTGACGATGCCTTTATATCGATGTGGATTGGTATAATCGTATTAGTATAAGAGGGTCGTTACAATATATAACAAGAAAAAATAAAGTACATATGAAAATGATATAGTATATTAGCTTACTCTTTTTTTTACTTGCTACGCAACTGCGATGCCTGACGCTCATGTGAGCAAGCATCTCCTTTCCGTTTTTTTGTTCGCTCCTACTGGTTCGTCAACTGCACAACATAGTCACTCAATTATAAGAAATCTACACATATATACTATTCAATTTAAACAATAATTACCTGAAGATCTCTGAATATCAACTCCTTGGTCACAACAGGAAGCTTAGCAAATCCTTTTGCCAATCTTACAATACAATTTTGATACAACACCCATGCGACTCGTAAAAATATTTGCAGTAGGGCCCACGCCATATCCTCGGACGAGGGAGGCATTCATTGTTCTCCATCAGGCAACTTCTCTCTGTAACTCCCCTAGTCGACCTTCGACGGCCAGCGCTCCTCCCCCAAGACGGTGCAGACGGTGCTGATGGACCTATTGAAATATAAACATTAACATCATAAGAGGATATCTATTAAAATATTATATAAAATACATCAAATAAAATATAACCTATTACAGAAGATGCAGATGCCATCGAAGAGCCCTGAGGGCTGGAAGAGGGAGCTATCTACTGAAAAGTGGGAGGGAGATGAAGCTCCTGAGAGGTGGGGCGGGAGGGAGCACCTGAGATGTGGGAGGGGGAGGGATCGATTGAGAGGTGGGAGGGAGAGGGACCCACAGAGTCTGATGCCTCCGTAGGCGTGAGCCATCACGAGAAGAGTGCTCACTAGCAGAAACCATCTGTTAAAAAAATTTTGTTAGTAATTATGTAAACATAACAAGTTAAAATTTTCAATCTTGAACATCTATGTAAATTTGTGTTAAAAATGAAATATAATATTAATAAATAAATCACCTAAATATCAATATAATCGTCCACTCTTATGCTACTTTCTTGACATAGATCCACATCTTGAATTTCTCCTCTAATTGAACATCAATCAGATTGTCCTGAAATGCTTCGTCATTTGGTTCTATATCATTCTCAGGAGGCTTATCTTGCAAGTCATAGTAATCACGTGGATGTGCTTTGACAAGAATGATCTATCCTTATGTCGTGTTATCATTTACATAGAACACATGTTCCATTTGACTTGGTAGGGCAAATGGTTCATCTGTGTTTAGCCTTTGACGAGTGGTTCAGAGTGATAGTTCCATATTTATCTATTTTATATCCTCAATCTTTTCTATAACATCCCACCAGTCACACTCAAATAAAACAACACGCCTTTGATTATCTAAACATATTTCCAATACATCATTTAGACGTCCATAATATCCATCACATCCGGATTCAAGTTCTGCATTGACAATAACTCCAGACAACTAAGTGAACTTTGTTGCATTAATAGATGATGTCAGAACCTGAATCATTAACAATATAGCCCGAGTGTGAGCGTGCAAACCTTGAAGGTGTTCATGCCAGACAGTGTATATCAGGAGTACACCGAGGATCATTTGCATCGTTCAAATCTTTAACATAACTTTGGAACCACTTCAAGAAATTCATTTCTGTATGGCTTGAACTCTCAACACATCTCCTGTGTTCAAAAAAATATTCATCGATATCTTCAATCTGTTTAAGAATGTACAAATGTGCCTTATCAACTTTTTCTTCAGACAGTATACGACTATTACCATTTCCTACTAAGAAATGTCCTGAAGATTTGAATATCGAACAATCTCCTTCATTATTGTCTTCAGAGGGGCCGTCATAGTTCTTTCTCTTCGGTTAAAGTGAGTGTCAATACCGTTCATATACATTGAAAAAATGAGATTGTGTCCCCCATAAGATAGCCTTCAACAATTGAACCTTCTAGATGTGCCCTATTTGAAATATAGTCTTTCAATTTCTTCAAAAATCTCCCTTTTCCCCACCAAGAAGGTTCAAAGTTCCCAACAAATTGTCACATACATTCTTCTCATTGTGTATTACATCCGGTTGTGCCGAATGAGTAGATTTGACCAATACGATAGCTCTCTTAAAAAATACTTTATTTCTTTCATCCTTCTAATTCTTGATATCCTTCTTAAAGTTCTTTCCAAATATGATATGAGGAAGTTGAAGTTGTTGATTCCACACTGCAACACCCGTTAACACTTATGGACACTTACGGCGTTCAGGCACGCCATCAAATTTGTGTTGATACTCATGCCTTCTCCATCTATGATTGATTGGCAAAAATCGTCGGTGCCTCAGATAATAGAATTTTCGACAATTGTGCAGTCATTTTAAATTTGTATTATAATGACAGGATGAACATACATGTTTTTGTTTGGTACTCTATCCTGATAAATTGGCATATGCAGGAAAATCATTGATCGTCCAAAGAAAGGCAGCTCTCATTTAAAAATTATGTTTCTTTGAAGCATCATATGTTTCAACACCGTTGTCCCACAAATCTTTCAATTCTTCTATCAACGGTTGTAAATAGACAACGATATCATTTCCAGGACTTTTAGGACCTAGAAATATTAATGACATCAGCATAAACGTCTACTTCATGCACATCCATGGTGGCAAATTATAAAGTATCATCACAAGCCATACATTGTATCTACTCCTCATCATCCCAAATGGATTGAACCCATCAGTCGCTAAGCTGTCTCACGTTGCGTACCTCTACAGCAAAATCTGGATATTGATCATCGAAATGTCTCCATGCTTCAGAGTCACCAGGATACTGCATAGTCCATTTTCCGAGAGACTTCAACCATCTTTGTGCCATGTCATCCACTTGGCTATCTTAGACGACATGAACATTCTTTGCAATCTATCTTTCACTAGAAAATAATGCATATTTTTGTATGGCACCTGTTTGCGACGTCTCTTCTTCAGGCTACCTGTTGCGTATTTTCTTTGTACCTGGGTGCATTACATGTTGGGCATCAATCCCTATGTTCATATTCATTTCGAAACGAGACACAGTTATTCTGACAAGCATATATCTCTCATGACTAAATCCCAATCTTTCATAGTCTTCTACACACTTCATACCATGTCAAGGGTAAATTAGCTCCTTCTGGTAATACTTCTCTAAGCACTCAAGGAACATTCCCACACAAGAAGCTGTCACTTTGGCCATGGTCTTATATGCAATAGTTTCAACAAAAATGTCAATTTTGAAATTTTGACACAACCAGGATATAATGGTGTTTCAGCATCTTCTAATAATTGATAAAAATCTCTTGCTTTCTCATTTGGTTCATGTTCCTCTTATATCCTCTCTCTTTCAGCCTCTTGTAACTCATACAATTTTCAATTGTCGTATCAATCTGATTTCTATTGTGCTTCTTTAGTAGACATGCTAACTTGATGAACATCAACTAATAGTGCCTCTCCATGACATACCCAATTGGTATACCGTGTCCAAAATTCATCTACTTTAAGATGAATTTCAACATTCATCTCCGGACAACTTCAATCCATTAACACAGTAACAGCACAAACATTGTATGAACTAATGATTTCGTCCATGCCTAAAAGATTGTCTTTGTTCATCAAAAGTAAAATCCAAAAACTCATCTACTCCTTTCTCATATTTAGGATCCAAACGATCTCTAAGCTGTATCCAACTTTTATCAAGTTTCGTCATTTTATGATAATCTAACATTTACGAAAAAAATAAATATCATCAGACAATTCATATATTCCAATAAATATGAATTAATCAACAATTCAAACCAAATTTTGACAACACCTCCCCTATACGGGGAGGATTTTTACATATACATTCCACACATATACATGTCTGCATAAATTCCTACAAAAAAGGGGGTGCCTACAAGAATTTGTGCCCATCTATGGATATTTGATTCACCTGTTGTTCTTATTTATTATATGTGTTTGGAATTGTCTTAAAAATTTGACAATATCTCCCCAACTTCTCTAATATCCACAAATATTTACTAATTTTACTATGCTCAAAAGTCACTTGTATGAATACAGTGACTAGAAGAGTAGTTAAAATTAGTTGGTATATCGAGAAGAGCGAAGAGACACCGCCAAAATTTTAAGACAATCCAATACACATATAATAATAAGAACAACAGATAAATCAAATATCTATAGACTGTCCAACTTGGACAATTCAAAACTTTATGCTCGATATATGATATTACTATCAAAAGACAGTTAAAAACATATATCCTAACACAAGTCTTGAATGGGTAAATTTAAAAGAAGGTCCACTATCTTACTCATTGACATTCATACTTTCTCCATCTTCTCATTCATACATCCTGTAAAATAGTTATGTACATTCACATTCACACATACAATCACATTCTGCAAAAAATATGAGCCACACCCAAGCTCGCGGATTGAATAAATATGAGCCACCACCAAAGCTCGCTGGTTCAACAAACATATATATAAAGGGGATGGAAGGATTACCTGAGCAGAAAGAAACACCAAAACCTGAACAATTTGTACAAATGAATACTTGCATTAAACAAGAAAAGTAATATGAGTACCTGTGCAACTTTCTCAAAAGTAATATGAGTACCTGTGCAACTTAAAAAAAAAAAGTCATGCTCTAGTAGGCTAGGAGAAAAAAGTGCAAAGAACTGTTTTATTATTTTTTTGGCGGGCTAGTTCCTAATTTTTTGGGATGTCATTATAGTTATACAAGTAAAAGTTCTTTCATATAAAGGTTCTGCGCCATGGGCCACTGCACTAAACCAAGGAATGCTAGTAATAACCAAGTCTCTATAGTTCTTCTTCGATAATATGGGTCCTTAATATTTAGATCGCAATGTTTTTAAGTAAGTTTCAAGCTTTTATTTGTAATATTTTCTTAAAGAAGCTTTTTATTGTTTAAATTTGGTTCCATGCCACCAACTTTTAGTTTTGAGTGTCCTAGAGTTGGTAGCATTCATTAGCAAATTCATTCTTCCTATAACATGGGATACATTCACTAAATCATATATCCAGGTGTTAAGCTACCTCAGAGTTTTCATTTATTTATCTAAAGAGTTGCTGGAACATTTTGGAGAATGTCTACATTTTGAGGGAATAATATGCAATAAAAAATTGTCTTTGCTCACGACTCTCAAAAATCATTCACTTAATCATCACATATTCAAGGAATTTGCTTTATTGTGTGCTGGCATCCTTAAAACAAGGCTTGAGATGATGCTTAGAGGTGGGGTATTATTAGGGTGAACACGGGTCGGTTCGGTCCGGGTTTGCTCTTTTTTGGCCAAACTGAACTGAACTGAATCCCAAGGTCAAACCGAACTGAACCGAAATCGGTTCGGTTCGTTTAAATCGAAGTTTAATATTTTTATATCGCAATATGAGTTTGGTGAAATGGCTAGGCGCTGCCTCACTTCCCGCAGGTGTTGGGTTCGAATCTTGGCTTTCCACGTTTTCTTCTTAAAAAAATGGATTGCTGGCATCTATTTTTACCAAAAACCTTGTGACAAACATGAGTTTCGAACCCGCGCTACCCAGAAAGCCTCTTGGCGCATGTGTAGCCAACTGCGCTACATTTTTTTATGTTACAATACATATAAAATATATATATTCAGTTTACTCGGTTTTAGAAACTAAAATCAAACTGAATTCTGTAGGGGCCCGAACCGAACCGAACCGAACTGGTCGGTTTGGTTCGGTTTTTTCGATTTGAACCAAATTTTAAACAGCCCTAGGTATTATGATATTGTAGAACGCCTTTACAGATCAACTATGAACATCAAAAAGGTACTTTATGGCTGTGGATATTCAGAAACAATGTCCAGTCGAGAGATCATAGAGAAGCTCAAAAGGATGCAGTGAAAATTTTGGGTTTAGAGTCTACAAACATTTTGGGAAAGATTTCTTTAAAAAGACTATATACAGTTGAAAATTTAAATAGCTAGATAATAGTCTAAAGATTCCCAAAGTTTAAACTGTGAATGGGTCAACGAAAAGAATTTAAAAAATGAGAGTTCTAGAGGAAAGAAAAAATAATAAAATAACTTTGTGAATAAAGTGAATAGGTAATAATAAAAAAAACAAGAATCGATTATCAAATGAGAGAGTCAATTCTCCCATTTAAGAGGTTCCATTCGCAATGAGAGAATCGGCTCCTTTCAATTGAGGGAATCGGTTCTCTCATTTGAGAGTCGCTTCTCAAATTTAAAATTTAAACTTCATATTTATATCAACAATGTAAAAATTTTGAATATATAAAAATGTATTGTGCTACTTCGAGTATTTAAAGTGTAGCTTTTTGTGAAGAAATCCAGTGGGGTTTCAAGGTTTCAACCTTAAGAAAAAAAGGCCAACTTTGGCGGATGTTTCAGAGTTGACTGCCACCTTAGGGATATCGAAATTATTCAAAATTTGAATTGATTTCCACATTCAAATGGGTGTCGATGCTCTTCCGGATAATTGGGAGAATCAATTCCCACTTTTAAGTCAATTCTCAGATTTTAGGGAATTTTGGAGAATTTTTGGGTTTTAGGAATTTGGGGGTTTTTTTTTTAGTTTTGTGGAGTTTATGAGAATTTTGGATATTTTTTGAAATTTTGGGGATTTTGGGAAATTTTTCTATTTTTGGAGTTTTGGTTATGGAAATTGAGGTTTTGGGATTTTGGGGGAATTTGAGAATTTCAGGTGTTTTTTGGGTTTGGGAATGGGTGTCTTGGGGTTTGGAAATTTTTATGTGCCAATAGTGGCCTACAAAATTCATAGACAGGATAACGTATGAAAAGTAATCTAATTCAAAATAGACTTTATATCTCTTGTGGGACATAAATATCAATAATATTGGCTATATAGGAATTCCACTCTTTTATGAAGGAGCTTTAAGTTCAATTTGTGCAGGCCAATCAAGAAGGTTGAGCTAATGGCAACAAAAACTTCACTAAGTGCTGCCTCTACCATTTTGTCTCCATGCAGGTAAATTTTGCTTTGACATTTCAAAACCTAAACTATAAAGAAACTTCCAAAAAGTGCTACTTTGAGCTTCTGCAACAACAGAAGAGGAAAAAGGGGTTGTGGCCTGCTCCAGTCTATAGTCATGAAGAACAGTTGAAAGACACGTAGATATGCATATACCTCTATATTTTTTCAAAAGTATGCATATACAAGTGTACAGAGAGCACTTGGAGCATTGCATCATAAAAATAGAAGAAAATCATGTAAAATAGAATTCATAACTAATAGTAATAAACATTTATTGCCACAAAGATTCCTCCTACATACTCTACTTAGATTAAAAATACGACAATTTTACTTTGCAAAAATTCATTCGAACAATGTAAGAAGCTAAATCATGCTTCTAGATTTCGGAACATATTGCAGAAGCATTAGAGGGAGCGGATGGGGACCACCAGAGGGAGGGGGGGGGGGCTGCCGGAGTGGAGGGGGGTCGGCCCCCTCCCCTCCCCTCCTCTCTCTCTCGTCTCTCGTCTCCTCTCTCTCTCTCTCTCTCTCTCTCTCTCTCTCTCTCTCTCTCTCTCTCTCTGGGGAGGGAGGGGATGGGGGTGGGGTTACCGCCACAAGGGAGGGAGGGGATGGGGGTGGGGCCGCCAGAGGGGGGGGGGGGTCGGCCCCCTCCCTCCCTCTCAACCTCTGTGTGTGTGTGGGGGGGGGGGAGGGAGGGGTGGGGGCTGCCGCTGGAGGGGAGGGGCCGGGGAGGGAGGGGTCAGGCTGTCGCTAGAGGTGAGGGGGCTAGGGAGGGAGGGTTTAGGCCGAAGAGAGAGAGAGAGAGAGAGACAGACTCACCGTGGGGGGGGGGGGGCTGCCGCCAGAGCTCTGGGCGTCGCCGGAGGGGGTGCCAGCCGTCGGTGCCGTCGGAGGTCGGGCATTGTAGGTGCACATAGAGAGGAGAGAGAGAGAGAGAGAGAGAGAGAGAGAGAGAGAGAGAGAGAGAGAGAGAGAGAGAGAGAGAGAGAGAGAGCGGAAAGAGGGGAAAGGGGGTTTTGTGGCGGGATAGGTCGAAAATATGGCAACGGCTAGGAAGCCGCTGCCATATTATTCTTTAGTAGCGGGTTTGACAAGCCACTACCATATAATTGTATGGCGGCAGATAATTTCCGCTACCATATGTATTATTTTTTACACATAAATTTCAAGAAATAAATATATTACTACTTGCATCAATATATTTATTTTTTATAATTAAAATAAGGTAAATTAATTAGAAATCCCTATCAGATATTGACTTGTTGTTTAGTTCATGACAGAGTTGTAACTCATTACAGCAAGTGTTATCTCATGTTACAAAATACATTAAGTTCTATTACAATAAGGACCTCCCTATTACAGTCAGGGACTCCTAATTAATTTACCCTTATAAATATTACTATGTCTATTAATGTATTATCTTGTGATGATACCAAATAATTGTATCAACACCTAAGAGCATGTGTCTGCACCAAAAGAGGACGAGAATTTCAGGGAATGAACAGTTAAGACATTAATATGATCAAATTTAATCGTATTGAGAAAGAACTTGTATTAGCTTTTAATGCTTAGGTCAGTTGGTATAAGAAAATCTGAACTTTCAATTGACGAGCAGAACTGATATTGGTTTCTAATACGTAAGTCAACTATGTCTATCACTATAAACAAATGATAAATGAAGAAACTTAGTTTAAACTTCATCATCATCAGTACTTCTACCATATGGTAGAATATCTTTAGATCTTAATTCTTACTCTTACATTTAAGTTTGATCAATTAAATATATATATAATATGATCGTTGAATCACCGAATTACATCTCATTAGATCCCTATTATTATAAGTGAACTAGAATTGGTCCACGCACTCATATATGGGATCAGTTGATCAGTTTGTTTCATGGGTATATTCTTTCAAAGATATAAATTTACTCTATTCTCAAATTCTAATTGTTAGATTGAAATTTGATAAAGATCAGTTGACAGTTGAATTAATTATGACCTACAACGATCCATATATATCTACTCATATTGTAAGATCAATTTGATCATCGTTCAATAACAAATAAGTAAAATTTTAATAAATATTTACTTCTAAGAATAATTTATTATATATATGGGAGAATTAATACCGCCCCCTGCTTTATTGGGGGGGTTTTTTTTTCCGGTCCCTGTCAGATTTTACCTTCATGTCCGCCCCCTGCTTTATGGGGACTTTTTTTCCAGTCCCTGGAGCCCTGTAAGTGCGTAACTGTGTAACTGTGTAACTGTTACACAGTTACAGTTACCCAGTTATACATGTAAATGTGTTAGTTAGTGCGGATGGTAGTTATCGTTTTGGAAATATTCTTTAAATATTTTTTCATCATCTTAGCATTGAGATAACATTAATATCTTTATATTATTTTTTAATAAAATTATGTAATTGTATAACTGCGTAACTGTAACTGTGTAACAGTTCACAGTTACACAGTTACACACTTACAGGGCTCCAGGGACTGGAAAAATAACTGTTTAACTGTTACAACAGTTACAGTTACCCAGTTAACATGTAATGTGTAGTTAGTGCGGATGGTAGTTATCGTTTTGGAAATATTCTTTAAATATTTTTTCATCATCTTAGCATTGAGATAACATTAATATTTTTCATCATCTTAGCATTGAGATAACATTAATATCTTATATATTATTTTTTAATAAAATTATGTAACTGTATAACTGCGTAACTGTAACTGTGTAACTGTGTAACTGTGTGTTACACACTTACACACTTACAGGGCTCCAGGGACTGAAAAAAAGTCCCCCATAAAGCAGGGGGCGGACATGAAGGCAAAATCTGACAGGACCTGAATTAATGTCAATCCCTGCCAGGGACCTGCATTAATTCTCCCTATATATATATATATATATATATATATATATATATATATATTAACTCACTAATCTAAAAACATAGAAATATATATAACATATATGTATATATGTTCACTAAATTTGTGTATATTTATATTTATAAGTTAATAGGACATGTAATTATATTTTGAGATTACAAGTATATATATCTAGCACAAATATACATATATATACAATAAAAAAAATATATGCATATATCAATCACTAACTAAAAAAAATATTATTAAAATTTATATATTTCTTATTTGTAACTTTTTTATTTTAATAAATGAATAAAATTAAATTTTTATATTTGTCAGCACCTTGTCTACAGTTATATCACTGCTGACTAATATTGTCAGTGGCTCTCTTTAGCCACAGACATTTACTGTATATCAGCGGTTTCTAGGACTGGGGACAACATCTATATGTCAGCGACTGATATAGCTGCGGAAAACTATATATCAGCAGTCGTACATAGTCGAGGCCTTAAGTTGACATTTGTCCGCGGTAATGTTGTATCTGCTGATGTATGCTACACTTTTGTCAACAAGTTATATTAGCCGCGGACAAAACATTTTTATGGCAGTGGTCTATTATAGTCGCTGCTTTATATCTGTTTTGTCCTTAAATTTTCAACCGCGGACATATAGTCGTTGATAAATGTCGATTCTCTTGTAGTGAATTGTCGTGCCTATGAAGCCAATGATCATGTGGGATCTCCAATTATAAAGACTTTATATATATGGGTGCAGCAATCCCACTCTCAGATGTCAAACAATTTGACTATGTGTATATTAGTCATCATATTTTATCTTTCTTTTAGGGGCGTAAAAGTTGGAGTCGGAAACAATAGCTTTCGAATCCGACTCTAATAAGAATTATAAAAAATAATCAGATTTGAAATTGGAACAATTTTGTATTCAAATATGTTTTTTTAAATTATCAAAAAATTGAATTCGAAAATCAGATATTGTTAAATATGAACAAGTTCTGTAATCGGATTCGAAAATCGAATAATGTCAAATATGAACAAGTTCAGTAACTCAGATATTTAATAATGTTTAATTTATATTATGTAATATACAATCTATATTATATAATATAATATTTTTATATAAGATACCAAATATAAGTTACATATATTATAATATATTATATATACTGTCGAATTAAAAATTAGATAATTGAATATGTAACAATAATTTTTTGTATTCAATTCTGAAAACTTATCAAAAGTATTTGAATTCAAATCTTATAAATTATGGGTAATTAAATGTATTTTCAAATCTTATAACTTTTGTTAGAATCCGATAGAATAATCAAATCTTTTTTCAATGCCACCTTTCCTCATCATTTATAGGTTTTTTGCTTCAAAATAAGTTCTACTAAGTAAGTTGTTCAATCACACGTTCTACCATGCGAGTTAGTAACCCAAAAAAAGAGGCTCGTCGTTTGATGGCTTTTTCTATCATCTAGTGAACACAAGTGGAGGTGAAGCCACCGGAAATTTCCCTTCTGCCTTGAGCTTTTCTCTCTTCTAATTTGGCGATCACATTCACTAGCCAATTAGATACGACTCTGCTGCTGCATCTTCTTCTTCTCTCTCATGTTGACAAGAGAATGGGAGGATGAAAAGGATATACATATATATCGATGGCTCCAAGACAAGGAAGAATCTTCCATGTAGGACCCGACTCAATAAGAGCACAACCATGCTGTACTAAAATAATTTCCCTCTCTACATACAAGTGTCTTTCGAAGACTTTTCAATGAGAAAAATACTTGTTGGAAGATGAGGCTAAGTTGAATTATTGTGATTTGTGGAAACTGACGGTATTCAGTTCGGATTCTCGGTTTGAGTTCGACGCTCAAATTCACATTAAGTAAGTTTTTTTATTTTGTTTTGTTTAAAAAGAAAAAATTAAGCTAGATTTGAAGGTCCAAAATTAGAATACTAATACAATCAGTCTATGATTTTTTCCAGCACGGTCGGGGTGATGGTTGTGAGACCCTCGAATTTTATTCATTTATTTGATTTTTACTTATTTGTTTAGTACATAATTATTTATTACTTATGTGCATGTGTAAATACATGATTATATATGTACTTATTGTCTTTATTTAAGTTTTACATATTGTATATAATAATGCAATGCTATTGTATATTGTTTGTACATATTAGGTGTATGTATGTTTATAAATATTTTGTGTTCTGGCCGAAATACCTGTAAACGTCAACATGCATTGACGTCTATAGGAAAGTTGACGTCCTGATCGATGGACGCTGATTTCTGGTAAACGGTAGCTAATTGGCCATCTACTTCTCCATTTCTATTGTGATGTCAGATCGGGAAACAGTCGTGTTATCCCCGGTTTTGGTTTTGGAAACCCACCTCCAACGGTAAGATTCCATCTTTAATGCGTACCCAAACCCCTTTAGCCTATAAAACATCCAGATTAGGGCGAGGTTAGGTCTTTTGGATCTTGAGAAATCCTAGGCTTTCTGTGAGAAAAACCCGACTTTGGAGAGCTTTGATCTGGCAATTTGGTGCGTCTTTCGGCGATCTACATTGACCGGGAGATACTCTGAACATTGAGGAAGCTTCTCCGAGTCCGGTGTGCGACCTACATCGACACAAAGATCGGATTTGGGAGGTTTTTGAGCACCATCTTGACTTGGCCGAGGAGGGCATCTTCGGCTAAATTGAACCCTTTGTAGATTTTTTTAAAGGCACATGATCTATGGATCTCATCCCTACCCATGTCTCTTAGGTCTCAAGAATTTATTGGAATTTTTCTCGTGTCTGGAACCCCCAATTATTCTGTATATATGTGCTCTGTCTGTGTAGATACAGACAAGATATTAACGACCTCATTTGTGCCGTCAAGATCTTGAGTTGGCGGCAACATCTGTGCTGTTAACCCCTGTTGGTAGCAACCCTTGTGCCGCCAAGTTCTTCAGGTTTTCACATGGATGTCTTGATCTCTGTGATGTATTTCTAGACTTTGGGTATATGTGCATGCTGTGAAAATTATGTTGGGTTAGGAACAATCAGTAAGTCATGTCATGAGGATGTGTCGAATTTCTGTAATTAATTTTAATTATTAAAATTCTATAATTAGACTGTAAGCATGATTGACCATGATTAATCCTGAATAATTAGATCCGTTGTGTGTTAGGATTTTATAAATTTTCTATGTTCCTATATTGACTGTTTTCAAGTTTTGAAACTATTAGACATGACTGTTTTACTGTGGACCATGTGTGAATGGATTTATTGATGAAAATGCCTGAAAATTGTTTTAATTGCTATAATTAGTTTACAATCCAAAAAATCTGAAAATTTGAGCATGTGGCATGTTACTTGTTTAGAACTGTGATAAAACTTCCGTTCTATTTTGATGATAGTAAGTATGATTATTGGTGTAACCATGGAAATTAGTCATGTTGAGCATATTAAGTTTAATCTTACATGATTCAATGATTAGGACTATGATATAAGTTAATTGTCACTGTGAAACAGTAGCATCATATGAGGTAAACTGAACATGTGAATTTGTTAAATAATGCATGTAAATACGTTAAATAATGCATGAGAATGTGTAAACAATGTGATAAAGTGAAATGTGTAAATTGTGCTGATATTAACACTGCTACCATAGAGGGCTGTGGAGTTGTACTGTAGTAAAGTCCCTACGGGAAGGTTCAATGTGTGTGATATCATATGGACATTAGGATGAAATCCTGGAGGTGGACAAGTACTAGTGGTTAGGGGTGGAGAGGGTTTCTCCCGGTTCTGCGCAGTTAATCAAGATTCGTCATTGTGTTGCCTAGGTAACGGGTATGTGTATGTGTTATGTGTGTCCTTCTATATGGTGGTTTAGACTACGTGTCACGATAATTAAGTGTAAAAATGTGATAATGTGAATGCGTGAAATGTGAAAATGTGCAATGTGAAAAGTGAATGTGAAAGTGTAATGTGAATATATTAGCATGTGAAAAGATGTGAATTCATGTAAATATGCTTTATTTATAGTAAAACAACAAGCTAATTGTGTAGATAAATGCTATAATTGCATGAGAAAATGGTTAGACATCATGCTAGGTTTGTTATTTATCTTGAACATAATTCCATGCTCTAAATCGGTAGAATTATGCAATAATGTGAATGGAGTTTGAATTAGAGAACATGTGTAGGATGCTTATTTTATATTTTCAAATGTTATAAGCATGGACCATGTGTTTCTTATTACTATGGATTTCCATGTACAGTAGTTTAATTTATATGAAGCTTGCAACATGTGTTTCTTCTTATTGTTCAAAGATAGTATGTGTATGTGATATGTGTAAGGGTGTATTCTTAGATTGCTGCTGTGTACTTGTTTCGGCGTACAGGTGAGACAGGCATCCCCGCACTTAACGAGGACATAGTGAGGAGCGACTCCGAGCGCGAAGAGTAGCTACCTTTGTGGAGACTTCTACGTTGTACTTTTCATTTCATAGTATGTAACCAAAAGTGATGGACATTGTATTTTATTGGAGTTGTAATAATGTGGACAATTGTTGTTTACTTTTGCTATATAGATTGTGGATTATGTGATGATGATGGAATAAGAATTGTTACTTTTATTTCCGCTGTACTCCTTGTTATCTATGTACATATCAACCTCTTGTTAGTGTTGAGTCAATGTCCCACTGTGACGATGCCCTTTATATCGACGTGAATTGGTATAATCGTACCGGTATAAGGAAAGTCGTTACAAAGATTGATATCAGAGCCCAAGGTTGAGATTGTACATGAATAAACCATCATCTTCATAATATGCAAAGTTTTTATAGAATTGTCCATATATGTAGAAAATACTTAATGATGAATGAAAGATAGTTAAGAAATGGTTAGAACTAATCAACTTAGCTTCTAACTAGATTTAAATTGTTTTACATGACATGGCTATTCGTGGTAGACGTGGTGCTTAGGCCAGAGAGGATGAGCAGAGTCGTGAGGACAGGGGTGAGCAGCAGACCATGTGTGAATGGATTTTCTATGTTCCTATATTGACTGTTTTCAGGTTTTGAAACTGTTAGACATGACTGTTTTACTGTGGACCATGTGTGAATGGATTTATTGATGAAAATGCCTGAAAATTGTTTTAATTGCTATAATTAGTTTGCAAATCCAAAAATCTGAAAAATTGAGCATGTGACATGTTATTTGTTTAGAACATGTGATAAAATTTTCGTTCTATTTTGATGATAGTAAGTATGATATTGGTGTAACCATGGAAATTAGTCATGTTGAGCATATTTAGTTTAATCTTACATGATTCAATGATTAGTAGCATGATTAATTAGGACTATGATATAAGTTAATTGTCACTGTGAAACAGTAGCATCATATGAGGTAAACTGAACATGTGAATTTGTTAAATAATGCATGTAAATACGTAAATAATGCATGAGAATGTGTAAACAATGTGATAAAGTGAAATGTGTAAATTGTGCTGATATTAACACTACTACCATAGAGAGTTGTGGAGCTGTACTGTAGTAAAGTCCCTACGGGAAGTTTCAATGTGTGTGATATCCTATGAGCATTAAGATGAAATCCTGGAGGTGGACAAGTACCACTGGTTAGGGGTGGAGAGGGTTTCTCCCGGTTCTGCGCAGTTAATCAAGATTCGTCACTGTGTTGCCTAGGTAACGGGTATGTGTATGTGTTATGTGTGTCCTTCTATATGGTGGTTTAGACTACGTGTCACGATAATTAAGTGTAAAAATGTGATAATGTGAATGTGTGAAAATGTGCAATGTGAAAAGTGAATGTGTGAAAGTGTAATGTGAATATATTAGCATGTGAAAAGATGTGAATTCATGTAAATATGATTTATTTATAGTAAAACAGCATGCTTTTATGGGTTTTCATGCAAAAGGCCTAGATCGCGATGTATCCTTGTAATGGTCGCGACATGGTTAGATCAGAACGCGACGGGGTCTTGTACAGAACGCGACGGACCTATCAGATTAGGTGGCCAGAATGCGACGACAGTTCCTGTCACTTTCAGAACGCGACGAGAAGAGTTGTTGTGACCAGCCCTGAGAATGCGGCCTATCGGGCCGTCGCGTTCTCAGGTACTATGCCTGAGTCCTAGCGGGAAAAGGGCAGAGCATTGGATTGCGGGCCAAATTTCTATAATTTGATATAGGGTGATTAAAAAATTCATAACTAAATATATAGTCGATGAAAAATTATGAAATCACTTGCAAACTGATCTAGACATACGAGGGTACTTATAGTAAATCAGAATTTGAGAACAATCATGGTTTTGATAGTTTCAATCAAGTTCAATTACGGAGAACATAGAACATACACAGTGGAGATGAATGATTTAATTCGAGCAACATGGTGGATGAAATTAGGGCTTTCAGGGGCAAAAGATGCCTAACATCCATCAATATATCTAGTTAAAATTTCATAGCATGGGATCGAGTGTACATGGAGAACAAGATTTAAAAAGAGGGTTGGGCTCATTCTAGTTGCAGAACATGAAAAATCAAGAAGAAAAGATAGGCTCGATGGAAAATTATGAAACAAGAGGGCTTTTGTTCCTGATGCCTGGAACAATCTACAAATGAAATTAATTTGGTTTTGCTCATGAGAATGCCTACCTTTGGTTCGTTTTCCTCTTATAGGGCTAGAACTTTGAAGAACGCGATGAGAGCTTGAGAGGTTCTTCTCCCCACGAGATCTCCTCCTCCTTGACCTCTCCTCCTGGTCCAGCAACCTTGGCAACGAGCTAGGGCGGCCATGGGGTTTTAAGAGAGTATTATGCTGCCTAGCTTTCCCTTCCTAGTTTAACTCTAATTCCCCTTAATTACGAGGTTTCCTATTTTCTTTCACCCTTCCATGCTTGCAACCTCCCAATTGGGTTAGGAGAGAGGTAATTCCGTGGCCAATCTATTTGGGTAAGGTTAGGAATTCAATTCCAACCCAAACTTCATATTAATGTATTAAATACCTCCTTTCCATTTAAGTAATAATTAAGTTACGAATTTATGGTATTTTCCTATTATTCCCCTTCTAAAAATCCCTATTTTGGCCCAAGAATTCTAGAGGGTCCATTTAACAAAGCCCATTATTAATGGAATTTTTCCTTTTGTGAATTTCTCTTTTTATTTAGGGAATAATAGAGTTACAGATTTATTGCATTTCTTATTTGAATTTATTCATGGGCTATGAGAGGCCCATTGGTCCAAACCCGATAATGGTTAACTATTACATGATGTTGGAAGTCTCTCCGACATGTTCACTAAATTTATGGCATGTTATTTTTTCCGTTTTAATAGTTTTTCAACTTAGTTTCCTAATTTAGATAATTAGTCACATTGTGACGTACATTTAGCTAATCGGATTTTTAGTTGCTTGAATTTCTTAGTAGAACACTTAGGGTTAATGTCTGGGCTTGATTTATAATTTTAAAGGAATTTTCTGATGTATTATTGCACATACGAAAGTGGTACGTATGTTTCTATTATTTCAATTTAAAGAAATATTATTTCAAATTTTTAAGTATTAATTTTTTTTTCCGGGTTGTTACACCCGACTTCCCGGCTTTTCCGTCCGGTGTCTGGGAGACTGGCCACTAACGCGTCGAAGCTGGGCGACGTGTTATTGTCGCGTCGTGGGTGTCCAACGCGACAGTCATCAATGTCGCGACGAGAGTGTGTGTCGCGTTCTTGTCACGCCCGACTTGCCTGTCACGTTCTTGTCACGACTGGTCAATGGGTCGCGACAGTGTTTTGTCGTGTTCTGCTGTTCAGTCGTCTGATGCCTGTCAGGTGGCAGGTGTGTCAGTAGGACCTGTCGAGTTGTCACGACGTCCCTGGGGGACGCATTCTGGTCGCGTCCCATTGACCTGTCACGTTAAGGTCTTTAACGCGAGGGGGCGGTCCGTTGTGTCTTGGGTGCCAAAGGCTTAAGGCCTTGGCCGGCGACCCCTTCCCCCTCTTTCCCTCTTTCCCCTCTCATCTCCCCCTTCGGCGGTGCTCTGCCTTCCCTTTGTGTGTTCCAGGCGAGGAGGAGGGTCGTGCGTGGTGCCGTGGCGTGGTGGAGTTTGCGTGGAGCGAGGAGGAGGTGGCCAATCCGACGTGAAGGCCCTATTAAGTTGGTTTCTTCTTGAAAGGTAGGGATTACTTAACCCTTCTCGATATGGGCGGATTGGGAGCTCTTAGTGCTTTCTAGTTAGTTTAGATAGCTTTCCCATGCTCTCATCCCTCGTGTGGTGATGTTTGTAGCTTGTGGGCGGCCCTAGGATTGAGTATCCTGTGGGTCTGCCTCTCTGCTGATGTCGCGACCGCGGGGCGCGTCGCGACACCAGAAGAGGCGTCGGCCCGGTCGGGTGTGACCTTAACCTGACGCGTTTGGCTGTCGCGATAAGGGTCGCTGTCGCGATGCGCTTTTCGGTCACAACAGGGTTTGCTATCGCAATGCTTTGCCCCGTCGCGATATGGCTGATGTCGCAGTGCCCTTCCCCGTCGCGATGGTATCGCGACAGCCTAGGGGGCGCGACACTACCTGTATTGCCTCGGGTGTTTCCGTGGCCCCAGTTTGTGTGTCAGCGTGTGCCCCAGGGTAGGTGTTGCCCTTAGGACCTTCAGGTGGGGAACGAAGTAGGTTACCTCTCGGCGTTCAATGACCGAAGGTGACACTTTGTGGCCATGTCCTGGCAGTGATGCCAGAATGGTCGCGTCTGTCTAATAATTGATTGAGTGGCGGTCAATCGATTATTAGCAGAGCACAAGTTTCCGTGCTGACTGGTAGTGTTTCGAGGCTCTGACTTTTCTATACGTGTTTGGTTGGCCAACGGCCCTCTCTAGGGTTTGTGCGTGCCTCTTGCTTGCTGGACTTGTCGTGTGTTACAAGCCAGTAGTTCGGCATGATTTTTGTTGTACTGCCCCGCCTGTTCGCCTGGTGCTTGGCACTTGAGGGCTTGTCCTGTTTAGAGGTTGTCTCCGTTGTCTGGGACCCCTATCTCAAGAGCCTGTTGAGGGAGTGCTCGGGCTACGAGTGTGCTCAAGTTGGCAGTCGAGTTGGCAGACTCTAGAGCTGAGGGGAAAATGAGGTTTGGACATCGGCGCTGAGTCGTTTGTAGAGCTCTCTTGTCTGGGGCGGGACGTCAAGGTCATTAGGTGTTCTCTTTCCAGCACGGCCCAGACAGTCTTTTGTCTCACTGCCTCACTCTGCGTTGGTTCTGGAGCCACGTAGGGAGGTCAGGCGTAGGGTCGCAGCTTGGCCAGGCTGCGGTGTTGGGTGTGTTTGTGTGTTCTTCGGGGCTCTGTCTCGCTCTTCCGAGGAGGTGAGAGGCGAGATCCAGCTGGCGAGAGAAGAGGGTGTGGACGGTGTGTCCTCCTCTAGTTGCCAGTGGCGATGGCTTGGTTGTTGTTGTTGTGACGGTGTTTACCTTACGACGTTTCCAAGTGCTATCTGTTGCCTTCGCTCACACGGCGGTTATAGCCTGGCTATGCCTAGTTTCCGTGGGCATCGTTGGTCTGGCCTTATGCGGACCCGTGCTTCTGGTGGTTTCCACTTCTGTGTTCTCTCGGTTCCATAGTCCGTTTCTTGGGTGTCAATCTGTGATGGCACCGGCGTGTGTGGTTTTCCGACCTCGCTGTGTGCCCGGGTTTTGGGGTGGTTCACCTTGTGGGCCCTCGACCTTGTGGGGGTCTGAGGTGGCCGTGCTTGGGTGAGACGTCGTTCTCACTTGGTTGTTTCGTGGTTTTGGCGGGTGTGCCGAGGGTTGATCCGCTTTGTACCTGACTCCGTTGGTTTCTGCGGGAGTCGTGTGTGTGTGTCACGACCTTGGTTGGCGGTCGTGACGTTGCATTGTTCTGTTCTGCTACTTTGTAGTATCATGTTGTAAGTGTTTCTCGTTTTACACGCTTTCTAGCATAGTTTTCTTGTTTTTGGAGTTCATGTTGCTCTAGCCGGTGAGGGACTGATAATCCCTATTGGGCCTTGTTCGCGAGGCTCACCCCCCTACTCTCTTCAGCTAGGGGCTCGTCATCGCGAGAGCTCGGTGTCGAACAGGTTTCAGAGGAAGCTGTGGCACCGTGTGTTGTCAGCAGTAGTGAGAGTGAGTGTTGTGAGCTCTTGTACCCGAGTGAGCTGAGAGTTGTGTTTTGCAAGTCCTCGGGGTATGCCCCTTAAGGACTGCACCTTTCTTCTTGTACCTGTGTTTTTATTGGGACACGTTGTACAGAATTTTATATATTATATAGATTGTTATAGTTATTTGAATTCAGTACATATCTCACTAGACTATTTCTTCTAACCCTTCCGGGTCTTCAGATCTGTGGGTGGCGACACGAACTTTGGGGTCCCTGGCGGGTCCGGGAGGTCAGGTCGTTACAGAAGGTGTGCTCTCAGATGTGTAAGTCTGTGGTCACGACACATTTGGTGTCGCGACCCAGATCGCGACGGCCTGATATGTCGCCTTCTGGTTTGAGGTAGCGACGCCCATCCTGTCGCATTCTGGTAGCGACAGGGTGGTTGTCGCCTTCTCTTTAGGTTTACACCGTGTGTTGTGGGAGGCCTCAGGTTGTCACCTGGGCTCTTTTTGTGCTTGCGACAAGGCCCTTGTCGTGACCGGTTAGCGATAGTTTCCCTGTCGCATTCTGACCCAAGTCACGATAGACATGGTGTCGCCTTTAGGTGGCGACAACCAGTGCATCGCCTTCTCAGACAGAGAAGGGACTTAGTGACCTGTTGGAGTTTCTTTCCACTGCGGCTCTGTTTTCTTGGCACATGTGCTGTTCCTAGCATGGTACTACCCTAGTCTTTCGCCTGGTGTTAGGCACTTGAAGGCTTATCTGCGAGATAGGTTGTTACTGTTACCTGGACCCCCAGTCCCCGCGTGCCTATTTGAGGGAGTTGCCGGGTGGCGTGGCGAGCGAGAGCTCGAGTCACAGACTCTGGTAGCAGAGGGGAAAATGGTAGGGACAACTTATAGAGTCATTTGTAGAGCTCTCTTAGCTGAGTCTTGGACGTTGAGGTGGTTTTGGAGCTCTTCCGACGCAAATCAGCTAGTCCTTTTCTCACAGCCTCATTCTACGTGGTTCCAGAACCATTTAGAGGGGCCAGACGTGGGACCGTAGTTCGGCCAGACTACGGCAGTTGTGGTTACTTTGGTTCTGCATCTCACTCCGACGGGAGGTGCTAGACATGGACTGTTGGGTTGAGGGTAAGACGCATGGCGCATCTGACCGGTTGACTAGTGTACTGTTCTGTAGCTAGTGGCTTTGTCTAGGCAATTGTTTACTGTTTGTGTTACAGCCTTGGGTTCTTCCCAGTGCCGTAGTTTACACGATTTTCTGGTCCCGCTCCACCACAAGAATTTGCGGGATTACCGACGGATATTTCCGACGGATTACTGTCCGTCGGTAATTCCGTCGGAATTACCGTACCGACTAAAACACATCGGTCGGAAAATCCGTCGGACTATTCCGACGGAAATTATCCGTCGGAAATGTCAGTCGGAACTAAGATAATACCGACGGATATTCCGATGGAAATAATACCGTCGGAATATCCGTCGGTAATACGCTATTCCAAAAACCCGCGAACCCCCCTTCCCCCTCCCTCCCTCTCTCCTCCCTCTCTCTCTCCTCTCTCTCTCTCTCTCTCTCTCTCTCTCTCTCTCTCTCTCTCTCTCTCTCTCTCTCTCTCTCTCTCTCTCTCTCTCTCTCTCTCTCTCTCTCTCTCTCTCTGTTGCCCTGCAGCCCGCCGCCGTCGCCCCAAGCTCCCGCCACCGCCGCTCCCTCGCGCCGCCGTCGAGACGCCGGCCCGCCTTCGCCCCGAGGTCCCGCCGCCGCCCCCGCCGCCGCAGTACCCCCGTCGCACCTCCCCTTCCCACCTGGCCCCCTCCCCCTGTGGGATCCCCCCCTCCCACCCGGCCCCCTCCCCCCTGCGGGATGGCCCCCTCCCCCCTGCAGGATAATTGTCCGTCGGAAAAGATAAATTACCGACGGTCGACCGTCGGCAATTCGGTCGGCAAATACTGACGCCTTTACCGACGGATGAAATCCGTCGGAGGTTTCGACCCGAAATTCCGACGGAATTTCATCCGTCGGAATGTTCTGACCAATTACTTCCGACGGAAAGTTTCCGACGAGCTTTGGACGGAAAGCGGTCGGAAGGCGCCTTTTCCGACGGAATACCGACGGATTCAGTCCGTCGGTAATCCCGCTTTTTCTTGTAGTGACTTTTAGTTTAAACCGTCGACTGTGTAGTTTCTTTACGCTTCCGCACTTTACTCTATTAGTGGGATAGATTTACTGCTTATTTAATTATTGTTCATATAGATCTATTATGCTGTTAGAACTAGTGGAAGATTGGTAGTTCCTACTGGGCTTCTTCGTAAAGCTCATTCCCCTCTTTACAGGTGAGATTTCACAGCAGCACCCTCCGCGGCGGGGTGAGGAGATGGGGCCGTAGTAGATGACATCTTCCGTGAGCATGTTTTCTCAGTTTTATGTACTTCACCCTCGAGATATGCCCTTAAGGGACCTGTTATCCCCTTACTTCTGCACTTGTACTTTGTTTAGTTTGATATTGTACTAGACTTGTACACTGTGTTGGACTCTTTCTTCACTTGTTAGTACTTTTTAGTACGTTTAGTTGTTACTACCTCCGTTACATATCTTGTTAGACTAATCTATTAGCCCTTCCGAGTCTTTGGACCGTGGGCGGCGGTGTTGATGGTCGGATCCTTGGTGAGAGCTGGGGTCCGGACATCGGGGCCGTTACATACCATAAATACATATATATATATATATATATATATATAGAAATATTATATATGTGCATATATATGTATACATATTGAAATATATGGATACATATATTTATATGACATAGATAAGTAGATATACAGATAATATATATATATAATATATATATATACATATATATATATATATATACATAAAATATAGGTATATATAATAGAGAGAGAGATTATGTATATAGATAAAGTCAAATAACCATAATACACATATCTTATACCTTAAAAGTATAGTTAAATATAAATATATGTATTGTTAATATGTAGTTAATATGTGAATAATAAAATTATAGCGTGTACTTGTGTGCTTAAGTTAACTAATAATGTTAGGTAAAATCTCTCTCTCTCCAACATAGTTAGGATTTCAAGATTTTTGTGTGACTAAGTCGATAATATATATATATACTTTGGCTTAAAAAATTAAATGAACTTATTATGTAAATGATCTGATTACTTACAAAATTTTATTAACATTATAATGTTTTCTTTTTAAAGTAAATAACTTAGCATATTTAATTCTTTATAGTGCTAACTATAGATAAATGCTATATTTCATTATTACTAGTAAAAAAATATTTCTAATAAATAATAGCACATAATTAAGTAACTTAAAATAACAATTTAAAATATGAGATAAGTACATTTTAATGTGATCCACAAAATATATATGTATCAAAATAAACAAAATATAGTGACACATATATGAAGGTCATTACGTTCCTCACTTAAAGATATAAAGTATAACATAGTGTTGTGAAAAATAAGTTTTTATAGAAATGTTTATTTTTCTCTTCAAGATTTAACTTATGTTATCATATTTTAGAGATAATTACACATAAAATAACACATAAGTATTTTTAAGAAAATTTTTCAAGAAAAGAATTATTAGCGACGGTTTCCTAGCGACGGCTCCAACCATCGCCAAAAAGAATAATATGGCTAAAACTGTCGCTAAAAATTAAGCGACGGATGTCAGCCGTCGCTAATAAAATGGTAAAGGCGACAATTAAAACCGTCGCTAATACTATTTTAGGAGACAACCAATTAAGTCGTCCCTAATAATAAGTTATTAGAGACGGGATTAGCCGTCCCCATACATCTTTTGGCGACGGTTGTGAGGGCATTGCTATTTTATTAGTAGGGGCGACTGCTTCGATTTGTCTCTAATAATAAGTTATTAAGAACGCCCTTGATCGTCTCTAATAAGCTTAATAGCGATGATTGTAGACTCCATCTCAAATAATCCCTTAGGGACGATTGTGGTAATCATCCCTAAAAAGTTATTAGTGACAGATCTTTCTAATCGTCCCTAATAATTTTATTAGGGACAATAAATAGAGCTGTTGTTAGTAGTTTTATTAGGGACGATTTAACCCGTCTCGAATAAGATTATTAGCTACGGCTTCTCTAGCCGTCCCTAATAATAATTTTAGGGACACTAAAAAAATTAGCCGTTGCCAATAATCATTATTAGCAATGGATTTTTATAGGCGTCGCGAATACTATCTTTTTAACGACGATTATGTTGCAGCCGTCCCCAATACCACATTTAGCGACGGCAATTGTCAGCCGTCGCTAATGCCCCATCGCTAATAGCCTTGTTTCCTGTAGTGACTGTCCGCATATTATTTTGCACGCATCCATCATATCTTTTGTGAACTGATGAAACCCAGCATTATTATCTTCCTGAGCCTTCTCATCCTTACCATTTTGGTTTTTTCCTTTAGCTGATCCCTGCGAAGCATCTTTATAGGAATATGACGCAGAATGCTTTGGTCACTCGACCAAATAGGAAGTGCCTTGA